>JAVSBV010000086.1:3835846-3876043 GCA_033117975.1 Parotocinclus spilosoma | reverse complement strand
ATAAATAAACCGACACATTTTATGATGTAGGCCGAAATTGAGCTTCCCCTCCTTGAAAGACCAGCATCCGCCACTGATATATATATATATATATATATATATATATATATATATATATATATATATATTCTCCATCATTAATTTTCCCCTCATTATACATATACTTTGATATGCTACAATTGACACACTGGGCCCTGTAATTAATGACACAATTGATATTTTCATTTATTCATAAAATAACTCCAATCTTTATTGCAAGTCTAGTCATTTTCATTAACTTACAAATGCATGGAGCCAAAACATTTCATTTCCCTTTCTGAAAACTGATAAGTAAGGTTCCATGCTGTAACTAGTTCATTTTTCATTATAATAATTTTAATTAAATCGTCTGCACAGAAATTGACTGTTTGTATAATTGTTCATCATGATTCTTGTTTCCCCTAATGGTTAGATTAAAATTTCTCCCAAATTGAGGAATTCAAGAAATGCAGCCACCTTCCTCCCAAACAGAATACATAACTGCCTATAACTAGAGCAAAGTCATTGTGAATTGAGAAGGAAATGCTGATAACGTTAGCTCCGGTTTGAACAAAGCAAATATGCATCTGAAATAGTGAATCGGTCCACCACACTACTAATAAACCCAGCTTCCCTATTACTGACCAATGCAGAGCCCTTGCCATTGAATACAAGGTTGTATGATGTATTGCCAATCACAGTTATAATTACAGTTTAATGAAGATTTTATGAAAAATGAAATAACATTTGTCATGAAAAGAACTCCACAATACATTACATAAATTACCTTCCTGATCATATTTATTTAACAATATCCCGTTTTCTTCCACATTAGAATGTATGGTTTCTCACTGGAGGTCTCATCTCTCAATCATGCATTATCTGGGATCATCAAACCCCCCCTCCCCACATGCCACTGCATGAGCCTTGAGCATGTCCCACAGTTAACTGTATTAATTACAGTTCCCGAACACAGCCCTGTAGAGATTGATTATTCTTTGAGCTAAGTTGTCTACCAATTACTTAGACAATTAGCCAACTAATTAAAATACTTACTCAGTGTGTTTAAAAGGAAAAGGCAAGACGAACTAAGAAACACTCCCTTGACAGATGAGCTACGTGGTCTCTCAGAAGCTCTCACTCTCTTTCTGACTTGCTTTGCACTAGAGGTCAGTCATGGAGCTAACATGTAAGTATGGAGCACTTATATGTACTTATTTACACTTTTATAGTTCTATTACAAATTGTATTTATGAAAAATAGAATGACATTCGGTGTGCAGTGCTCAAAGCAGTGTTACAGTGGGTGAAAAGGTTAAGTGAGGGTGATCACCAGTGGACAGTGGCTAATGCTACCTCCTTCTGTCAGGTTCTGTATTTAGTGTGGCACAGCTCTGATACTGTATTGTAAGACAATAAAGTCAGAATTGCCAACTTTAGAGAAGATCTAAAGAAACCCACATCTATAATTTAGCTTGTCTGATTTATCTGAGTCTTATTATTCTAAGCTGTTGTTAAATGGTTTCTGTGTTTGATTGCATGCATACTTTCGCTTGTTCAAACATTCAGTGTAGGCCAACAAATTGGTATTGACTTTGTTTTATTTTTTAGTTTCATTTGACTAATTTAAGTTTTGTGGAGATTCAAGAATGACACGTGCTGAAATGCTAGATTTTTCCTAACAGTGATGCTTTTAGGCAGCTGCGTAATGTATCCTCCACCAGTACACTTTAATGGCTGGCCATTAAATTTACCTTTCAACACTCAAAGATAAATATTTAAACTAAAAGTAAATATAAACCCCTTTATTTTTATCCCCAAATCATATGTGACACTAAATGTTCATTAGCCGGGTCTGCTTTCTCCCTTGTGTTTTTTTTTTCTATTACTACTGGACAGGCTGTCCAGCTTTGGGGGAAACAGTGTCGGCATGTCTGATTAAAGTTGCCAGGTCAGGTTGGATCGAAAGGCCCCTACTGATTAGAGAGGGTGTGAACTCAAAACGATCAAAACTCTTCAGCTTCATCCCCCTAATCACAGGCTATATAAAACAACCTAAGCACCACTTAACCTGAGAAGGAGCCCTGTTATAGCTGAACCAGCCCTGTCTCCATTAATCAATCTGCCTCTGAGTCTGCAGAGCAAAGATGCAAATGCATGGTAATGCCCCCATGCTCCCTCCTTTTCCCTGCTACTCTCTGCCTTGCCTGCTGCCTCTGTGGCTCTGTGCATCACTATAGATGGTGAGAGATGGATCCGAGTGATGACAACAAAACTTGTGTCCAGGAGTATAAATAGTGCATTGAAAAGCTAGGTAGGTTGGACTTTTGTTCTTGTACGTGCTTAAAGTGCTGGCATGTTCAAATGACGCAGTAATGAGACATACTGAAGGCAGTGGGATCTCTCACTCTCTCTCTAGCTCCATTTTATCGCCCTGGCCTGGTCTGTGATGCCGGCTTCCTGCTGCTTAGGGGGATGTGGGTAGCCCAGTCCAAATGGCCAGCTGTCCCTCTCACGCAGGCCACTCACTGTGCTATGTAAACAAAGACAACACAACACCATCGTTCTCTCACTTCTCTGAGCAGTAGCTTGAGGCGTTTTTCAGGTGCTTGGGCCCACCATAGGAACTGAAGCTGAGAGTAATTTAGCCCTTCTCAGAGAGCCAGGATGTTTCCACTGTCAGTGGTTGTTGATTAATGAGTAGGACTGCTTACAGCCTACTGTACAGGAGCACAAAGGCCTGGACTGGGATTACTAACACATGGCTCTATTCCATTCAATGATAAGGCCCTCAGTTGAACTCACTTGGCAGTGGCCTTTGGCCTGTGGAATCAAGCAAGCATTGTTCAGGTTCTTTACCTTACTTAAATTGATTTGTCAAAGTGAAGGCAAAGTGCTGCAAGTTTGACAGAAGAGAGAGGCAAATTTGTCCTGGGCACAGAGAACATTGCTAGTTCCGGTTTGCTTCGCTGGCATGTTGAATTCATATTAGCGTCATTTCAAAATTGCTCTGACACCCAGTTCACTCCTCTCACAAGCAGACAAAATAATGAATACACTCTTAATGGGAATTTGTCAGAATGTATTTAGTGGCGCAGGCAGGTCATAAAAGCTGATGCTTGGCCTCCCAGCACTCATAATAGTAATCCTGCTCTTCCTCCCTGACATGAAGCTCATTTGCTGCAGTTGCCCAACACTGGGGCTCTTTATCATGGTGTGATGGTGGCTTTATGACAGTGAAATACTACCAGTTTGATTTATTGAGGCCCAGAAAATATGTCTTTGAGGTCAGTAACGTATCTAAAATTGTTCCTCAAAATCTACAAATTACAAGTCGGCAATCCATGAGGGACTCTCCTGAGAAATAAAAACTTGGTCCCTTTTATATACAATGCATTATTAACAACAGCATTACAATGGGTATGCTGAGTGTGAGATTGTTTCTGGGTGTGTGTGTGGGGTAGTATTTGGGATCTTTCACTGATTCGACCATGCTGAGAGCTACTGTCTTGCCTGACCTTTAGCATCAAAGCCCATTTTTATTTCCAATTCCCTATAAGCAACGGCATGCAGCCGTGCTCTGCTGGGGACCACAGGCCTCACATTATATCATTTGTCCAATTTGCTATTGTTTCATCCCTGTCAGAATAATTTGCTTTGGGTTTCTTAGTAATGCCTTGGGTTTTTCCAACTGCCCCCAGAGAGGTATCTTAGATGGTGTGTGCCCTAGATAGCCTGTTTATCATGAACCAAGCGCTCTGTCACATCTGTTCCTCTAACCGTGATGCACAGATCAAATGTGTGGCTCCATCTCCTTCTGAGTCTCCTGTGGGCTAACCTGATGGCCGCTGCATAGCCTCGCTTCGCGTCTAATGTGGCGGATGCAGAGAATGTGTCGGTACCAAAAGCAGACAAGAACTCGTTATTCCTCTATCCAGTGAATGATGGTTTTCCGGCTGCTGTTCTCACTCACTGCTATTTCTAATATTAGCACAAGGTGACTGTTGGATCGTTGGGTTTTATTGCGGATCTACTGGAAAACTAATTCATTGAATGTAGCGTTACTTTAACTTAGAGGTAGAACCTTCTCTGAATGTCCAGCCAATGTAATGTATCCCTTATGTTGCCCTAGGTGTATGACGGTCTCTTGGTGGACTGATGTAAGTCCCCTCTGGACTCCAAATTGACCATGGTTTCCTAGGCTAAACACACAGTCTGGATGAGGAGACTGCTTCCTTAACTCCATAGACCTATGGGACTGAAGCCAGGCACATGGTTTAAACACAATGTCAGCTCAATAATGAATAAAGACGCAACTATATGAAAACACCAAATTGATTTTCGATGAAAGCGTGTTCCGGGGCCCTGTCCTATGAGAGGTCCAGAGGCTCAATAATCGGCATCATATTTTGACGGGTGGCAGTCGAGAGCTCATTAATCACCTCGTGAACCCCAGTCGTTTTCCGCCTGGCGGGTTCAATGGTCACATGAGTAATAGACAGCAGCCACAGAATCCGGACGGCCTGTCTGACAGCTCCGTCTGCCTTTCCCAAACCATACGGCCGCTCCCCCTCCTTTTTTCCCTTTTCTCCACGCTGCCACAGCTCGGCCTCCTGGAGACTCGCGGGCATCTTTGTCGTTAATAATGATGAAGTGCCAAAACCTCCTCTCCTCCTTCATCTTGAACAGCTCGGTGTCATGCTTCTTCAATTAATTGCTTGTGTTCTGAATGTATCTCTTCACATTATCTTGTTTTATCTTTTTGATTGTGCGTGCTTAATCCATAGCGTAATTGACTGTGTTGCACGCTGCTACTGGGACAGTCATGTCTCATACCAAATTAGGCTTAAAATTGTTTTGCTGTGCTTCTTGCTTTTGATGCCACCTCTCCTTGGCTGTGGTTTTAGAATTGTTGCAGACCCAATTACATGCGTTCAAACTGGATAATCCAGTGGAAGAATGGAAAGAAAGAAGAAATATGACAGCACCTGAATGTTTCTTGTTGCAACCCCATTGCAGGCTTTAACTGTGACGTCTATCTTTATATATATAAATACTATATATATATATATATATATATACCACCCAACACCCTGTGTGATTGTGTGATTCTGCCTGTAATATATAGTGCCATAAGTCAATGAAATTGCTCAGGAGTTAAAGCAGGAGGAAGAGTAATGGTGCACATCATTAGCATGAATGGAAGCTGGGGTAATGGGGCACTGGCTTTGTTATTGCCCAGCTTGTTCATGCATTGGTCTTACAATAATGGAGGGTGGGGGGTTCTCTATGTGTGAGCATCATGGAAAACATTTACCAACCACAGAAGGCATTTCCAAGCCCCATGAACATGTAGCAGAGGTTAAATGGTCTGTTCATGCTTCACTTGGAGGGTGCCCTGTCTTATTGCTAGGTCCAATAAGACATCAGAACAACTTCACTCAGAGGGATATAAGCTGTGCAAAATAAATGTCACTCAATATTGTCTAAGGGAGTGAAGAAACATACTTTTCCTGCCTACTCTACTATACTACTCTGGTGTACTTTGGCATGAAAGCATGCAGTCAATTGTGAGGTATCATAAGCCAAATCAAGCCAATGATTTGTGTTCAGTAGTGCTTCTTGCCGTGTACCATACAAGGGTTAAGCATGGTGGAGATGGTCCTGAAGGTTGCATCCTCTGAGGAGCTGGAAAAGAGTGATGACCACATTTATTGGGTCACAGCAGCGATGAGTGAGGCTGCCCCAAAACTTCTGCTGCCCACCGATTTTTGTTTTGTCCTCATTCTGTCCACATGTACTCAGCCAATATGTGACACTCTAATCAGCCTTTCACCCTGAATAACTACCTTCCGTCTCCTGATACTATCCACAAAGGGTCTCATTTTATGAATCGCGACTCTTCATGATTATTGGTCCTCTTTTCTTGTTTACATCATCCCATGTGCTGGCACATCAAAACCCCACCTTTCCATCATTGCACCAGGTCTGGAATGCACTGGGATTTGAATGGCTTTGTGAGGCAGAGGGGCTCCACCCAGTCTTTATGTGGCATAAAACCAAGAGCATATTGTTAATTCAGCTCTCATCTCTGCACTGCCCCCCTACTGCCTAGTTACAAAAAAAAAACTTTTCACAACGCATTTCATTTGTGGACATACCACTGGGTAAGGAATCTGGAGCAATTACTGTGGTGTGTTTCTTTTGTTGTAGTCTTGATGTTGAATGTAAAAAAACAGTCAAAAACAATACATGCAAACCCATATTGATGTTTGTAAAACCTCAGACTGATGTAGTGTAATACATACTGAGGTCTTTTTTTAAGGTTGCCTGTTGGGCTGAAATGATGGAGTTTTGGGCCGGTGTTGAAAGGTAGCAGCTATCGGCTGGTGTCTCAGCAGAGGCATTGGGACAGACAATGTTTGCCTTGTTAATTAAATTTCTTCTCCTCAGCAAATGAGGTCATGTGCTGCCATGGGTATAATGTCTCTCTCATGTACAACAAAGAGTATGTGGGATGCCCAGGAATCTTACCTAAAAAAATCGCCAGAGAAATATCTTTGTTTGTCTTCAGATTTATATATTTCTGGAGCATCACTGCCCAGGATATTTGATGTATGCCGAGAGGGGGTTTTATTGCTTCAATTTTACAGACAGTTGGGATTAATGATGGGCTCTATGGCTTCCAGGAAGAGCTGGCAATAATACAAGTGCTTTCCCCATTATTCTCCAACCTATACTAAATTAACACATTTGCTCTGATGTTAGCCTCACAATGACTGCCAGATTGTTACTGTATGGTGTTTAAAAATGTATCTCACATTGATAAATGTCATACTGGCAGTCGTACGACACAATCTGGCAGACTTGAGCCTCTTATTGTTTCTAGGGTCAGCTGAGTAATAAGGATAATTTAATCTTATTCAAGCCTTATCAGTGCAGTGGGGAGACTGACTGCTGCCTGTAATAACTTCACTACTTAATAGACTTCTGCTTGTGCAGATATACACCCGCATGCTAAAGTGCAAATGAACAAGTTCCCTGCTCTGGAGAGGGGACAATTGTTTACAGCGATTCTGCCCTATCATCCAGAAAAGCAATAAAGTCCTAGCCTTTTGAACGAAATGAAAAAAAAAGAGTTATTTTATTTTTTCCTTCATCTCTGTGGACTAGCTCACTTAACTTATCTCTTGAAAGCTCTCTCCACAGTGTCAAGTAAAAGTGCTTGTCCAATTAAAAATAATGGGAATGTATTTTCTCCATTTTGCTATCCACTATTCCGCTGCTTTTGTTAAGGAACATTTCAAGTTTAAATGAAATCAATGGTTGGAGTAGAACTTCTGTCTGGGCACCCACACTTTCACAAATCCCTTTTCTTGTCTCATGTAGATATGATAATGTAACTTTGAGAATATGGCTGCCCTGTGCATATGTTTAATTACATTCAGAATTAAGTGAGAATGACAGTATTACAGGCCAGACCCAATAGAAGCAGAAGTTGAACAAATTATAGTCTTGTGCTTGCACTTATCATAATGACAACAGACAATGCAAACTTGTTCGGAGCACAGTTATTATTATAATAAATGTTGTTGATGTATTTGGTATTGCAAAAGGCGTTAAAAGTGTGTAATGTTTTCAGCTTGATTTCAAACTAACCATTATTTGTGTATGAATTGTTTTAGATGATGCACAGAAGAAAACTATGCAGCGCTCTTTCATGAATTAGTCATTGCTGTTACTTTTCTGTATTTGTCCTGACAGAACTACTACATTTCATATAATGAGGCAATCTTAAGCCTTAAAACACAGTGTATATGTGTGTTTGTCTGCGAAATGTGCATGTAAGGACCATCATTTGAATGGGAGAGGAAAACTGAGGTCAGAGAAGTAAATCAACTTTATTGCATAGGCAAATGTACTGAGCTACACATTCATTTCATGCTTATTGTTACTTTGAATGTTTTATTCATTTCCACAGAAATTAGCTCTCGAGCTTGAAGCAGACAAGTGACGTTGTGTGCGTGTGCGCACAAGTGTTTTCTTATGTGGTGTGGGAAGGTCCATACACTACTCAGTTCTGTCCTTAACATTGGCTGGCTCAGAAGAGAATTTAAAGCAGATTATAGCAGCTGATTGGAAATCTCTAATAAATTTGCATTAACACATTGTGTAAAGCTGCCTCTGATTGCCTGGGCGAGACCCTGGGGTTCAGAGCTCCTGTACACCAGCCAGATGGCCACTTCAGAATGAGACTGACACACCGTTTCAAACTGATTTTCATGCAAGGCCTCTAGAGGCAGAGCCAGACCATCCGTACCATCGGGAATCAGGATTACAAAATAGCCAATTAAAAAGGAAAGTGGTGAAATCTTGGCCTGATAAGATGTCGATTAAATCGGTTAAAGTTTATTTAAAATTTGAAATTAGAACCCACACCTCTACAAACACATTTCCATTACCAGCTTCCTGGCTTTTATCATCAGATAGCATGGGATGCTGTAATTTACAAGTCCTGATTAGTCAAGCAGCACTCAAATGATGTTTTACTGTCATTCACAAATTTTAGACTATTACACTAGAGCATCAATGAACTAATATTTTAACCCACTATGTTTGTGCCAAGTTTAGTAGCATAAATATTTTGATGGTTCACCCCTTAATCTTCATTATGCTGTGAGTATTTAACTGAGTGATTTTCTAATTGAATTCTTCTCAGCTGTTGGCTTGAATACTCCTAGCTGGGTGGTGAATGGTGCGGCGTGTATCATCTGCTCTGTATATGTGATGGGTAATTACTGAAAGAGAATGGGGAAGCAGATGTGAGCATATAACTGAGAGGAGGGAGCTGCTGCCTCAGCTATGGGCCCCTAACTCCCACCGGCCCCTGTGCAAACCTGCCATGTTCATCTGTGTCCCACCTGTGGGCTTGGTCACTCACTCCCAGCTCATCAGCTGAGGCTGCAGTCCAGGAAAGATCTCTTCCAGGTCAGCCAGGTCCGTGGGAAAAACTTGCCTCAGGCCCTCTCACCTCCCTCACTTTGACGGCCTGGATGACATTAAAGGCCTCCTCAGCTGGAGAGAGTAGCTGAGATGTCTGGTGACCCAGGAACAGCCCTGACCTCTTGTCAATGTTACCCCGAAACATGAACTGCAGAAAAAATGGCCGGGGCCATAAAGAATACTCCTGAGAAAAGGACTTTATGCCTGGACTGCTGTATTTGCCTCAAATAATAATAATAATAATAATGATAATAATAATAATAATGGGCATGCTGCCTTTGTCTGACAGAGGAGAGTCTGAATAAGGCTAGATATAGCAATTTAAGATACCAATAGCTCTTTAAGAATTATGTAGTATTATTATGTTACTACAAAAATGTACTATAATGAATATATATAGTTTATTTTATATAATATAACATGTTGGTGCATTGTGGTCTAATTCACTACAAATCCTATTTGATAAATGTGCCCCTAACTTGATAAAATCTTGTTTGAATCCTGTATTGTATTAACATCTATTAATAGTGTTTATCTTCAGTGTTCAATTAAAACACATATTCTGCAACGTAACCTGGCAACCCAATGCACAAATGGTTTAATCAGTCTCCAATTAATAACCTTGCATCCTTCTGAAACTGTGCCTGCTCCTGCTGGGTTCCTGGGTCTCTCTCAGGTCTTCATCTGTTGTGGGCCTATTTGGTGATATCCACATGTCACATCTCTCATAATTTCCCAACATATGTGATAGAGGAGCCACATGGAGTGTTGGCACGTGTGTATGTGTCGATTGCAAAAATCGTGGCATTAGTCTCAACAATATGGTACTAAGGCTCACGCAATGTAAAGATAATAGGATTTACAGCGCAAAGGCAAAGGATAGAAGGATTCCCGTTTTGATTTCATTAGAAGGCATATGAGATGAAACTCTTGATCTCAGTAGACATTCAGAAATGCCTGTGGCAAATTGACAGCCATAATGTGGTTTGATTTGCTTCTGAAGAATGCAGCTCTCTGACAAAAATCATTTTATGTTGTTTTAAGCAAAAGATGATAGACCTTCTTAATTAAAATAAAAAACTAACCATGTAATATTGATAAAAGATGCCTGAATATAAGTTGCTGAAGACTGTGAGGCTGAATTATATGTTTCTTTTCCCCTGGTTTAAGCATGGTTAAGAGAGTTCAAGCCAATGAAGCTGTTTTGTTCTTTGAATTGTGTTGGGAATTCCTTAATTGCACATAAACACTTCCCTATTGGGGAGAAAGTGAAGTAAATCTGTCACTCTAAATTGGAAGGAAATGGCTCAAAATGATTCAAACGGATTTTTAACCCCTTGACTACAAATTTATGGAATAAATTAGCCGTTTGTTACTTACTAACAAATAAAATACTGTACATACTGAAAAGTATATCATTATATTTTAGATTTGCATATGTCTTTTGTGTATAATAGGTTTTAGAAAACTCACACCTACAAAATATTTATAAACACTTAATCCTCTAATTTGATTCTATAGTTCAGAAAGGTATAGCATAGATATATTTTATTAGACAGTTTTTTATGTATGTTTGCAACAAATTAGACCCCATACTGCAATAGTCACATGTATAAAGTTTATTAATTCTCCGAAAAGAAGTTTGAAGCCTCCTAACACATCAGTTTCAGCATGACTTACAGTCGAAAGATCTTTGAGGCTATAGTTTTTTTTTTTTTTCAAAGTATTAGAGGATGACAAGGTCCTGGGACATTTTCAAGTTTTTATTATCAGGTGTTAAATCTTGGTAGCAGTAGATGTTGACTAATCTGGAACTAATTGGAAGACCAAATCGTGTTACTGCTCAAAGTACACGTTTAACAAATGGTGCAGAGAAGCTATTAGCCACATGAAGAACGTTGTGATGTTAGTTACCAGTTAGTGAGCCAGTTGGCTAGTGTGTCAGGTCACTAAGTTATACACAGGTAAGATGACCTCTCTTTGTGGTTTCTAAGATAAATGCACAGGTTATGATGGTACATAATGTGAATTTGTAGGGACAGTGTATAGTCAGAGACAATGTTAGCCTGGAGAGGTAGGCGCCAATTAACAACTATCTGATCAAAGTTTTTTCTATGTGATGGCTGAGGTCTTTAATAAAATAAGAAATTTTAATAGTAAATAGGAAAAAATCTGTCTTTTAACTCCAGACATAGCTGCTGTAAACAGCCACAAAACTGAAAAATATCTGTATAGTCTCGACATAGTCGGCTCGACTTAAGATGCTGCAGCATACCTGTACTGAACTCTAATTACCATATTTCAATTAAACAATATTTTAGATTCCTATGTTATTTATCTTATGTTATTGCTTATTTATGTACAAGCAATGCATTATTATTATTGTTATTATTATTATTATTATTATTATTGTTGTTGTTGTTTGTTGCACTGTCACTAGGGTGGAGTGCATGTTACATGTTACTAGCCCAGCTTTTCACACAAGCTAATCAATGTAAGCAGAGTAGAGCCGAGTGTTTACAAGCAGCAGAAGTCCATGATTCACTCGAAATTTCACCACCTTAACTCACATTTGGACTAGAGACTGTTTTAACTAGAAACTTTTTCAGTTCAAGTTACCCGCTACCTATTTGTAGCAAGCTGTACATAAGCTCCTAAGTGTATGTGCCTGTCCTATTGCAAATAGTACCCCCCTCGACACACACATTTTCTTGTAAAAATACTCTTTATTTACATTACAGTAGTCTAAATACTATGTGACTCTGGTACTATCTGCTCAAGTCCCATCTTACAGAATGTAATTATTACATTAAATGCAACATACCTTCTGACCAGGTCATAGCAGTGCATGCTAGCTATGACTATTATTATCTACAAATTTATATATATTAAACTGCTAGGAATGTAACTATGTAATTTCTGATACTGGGATCATATTCATTAGCACCTGTGACCAACACGAACTATCTAATTAGTAGAAGCGAACCGTCTTGGTTGCATGCAATATTGTATATTATGTGCTACACAGTAACAGCACAGCATCAGTGCCATTTGATAATGCACTTATTTAACAATACATTTAAATTACATTGTGTACATGTGCGTGCGTGCGTGTGTGTGTAACCACTGTTAAAACAATAAAGACAAAGGCAGATACAGAGCTGATATTGTCAGTGCTGATACTGACATTGAATTTTTTATGCTGTTTCATCCTTCAGATACACAGTCTGCTTTATTGCTAGGATTTCTCAGTAGTGTAGAGTGTCAGTCATGTCATAAATTTCATGTAGAAGCAAGTACATTTATTTCAAAACAGAAAACCCAAACACCATTACATCCATTTAGTTCCTATATGATGCAAATGCCTGAGTGTTAAACCACTTATAATACCAAAACAGACTCCTGTCCAATGTTAAAATATGGGTATTATCAGCATCATGGGATCAAACGTTTATTTCTTAAATTTGACATTTCTGCAATTTCCTCTTTAATTAAGTATAACCCTATTCTGCTCACACCATAGTGCTACTAAAGATTTAATAAATGTTCCCTTTGTCATATTTGGGTATTGTATTTCTCCTAAAGAATTCATGTGTTTCTTTCTGAATGGCCAAAGCTCTGGCTAATAGTCCATACCATGCCCATTTGGCTTTTGATAAAGACAATTGTACTTCCCAACCCAATTACAGCTCACATTTAACACCATTTGCCAAGCACACAAATTTGTTTTCACATGGTGTTCCACTCCAAGTGCCTGTCAGACTCTCTGCTGCCATGCATGACTGACAATCACACTTTAGTGGGATTGGAAAAAGTGACGGCTAATTGATTTTACAGTGATACCGATGGAGAGACAATGAATGTGCTATCAATTCAATCCGCTATTTAATGGTTCCAATTTAGCCTCTGTAAACGCCCGCTAAACTAATTTCTGTGGGTGCAGCTATCTGAAAAGCTATCATATCTCTAATCTCCTTCTATATATTCATCAGGAAAAATGAATTCCACCAATTCCAAGGTCTGGAGATGATCTGTTAGCGCAGTGTAAATGTTTAGAACGCAGCAATTGAGTTCATTTATTGGGATATGAAAAGTTTTATTGGCAGGGTCAGTGGAGTGGAACTGTCGGATAATAGGCAGTTACCCAGAAGTCTTTGAGAGCCATGAAGCATAGAGATGTAGGGAATAAAATGTCGGGACATACCTTAATCGGAAGCTAAACTGAAATTCTGAAACAGCACGGCTGTTAGATTCCCACTGATCAGAGGTGCAGGGGCACAGGCTATTGCTATTCAACCGCCTATTTATTTTCCTCTGTGTAAGCTCTTCAATTTTGGCCAAAACTGAGGTTCAGTGAGCCGGATGTGCCAATGCAATGTGCAATGGAGATGGGGAGGCAATGGGCTCTGCTTTTTTCCATCAGCACACTTCACCAAGCCAATCATCATCGGATATGACTTTGACTTCAGAACCATCGAGCTAGCATGTGATAATGTGGCTATTCTCACCAAATATAAACCCACAATAGCCTTTTAAAGACATGATCATTCCATTCACTGCTCAATATAGGACTGCCCAATATAACCTTACTCTATCCATTTTCCTCCCAACACACACACACAAAATAAAAAACACTGTTGTTGTCAGGTTACTGTATGATTTTTTTCAATGAGGGTTGGAGATGAATTACTTCATGAGGTGTGATCTATCCTTCGGTAAAAGATAAGAGGCTTTTGAGTTTATTCTGCTCTTTTCTAGAAGAGGACACTCATAAGTACTATATGACTGATATGATAATTGGGCTGTGGAACAGTGAAGCTGAGCTAGTCTCAGACACTACCTATTGCTGAAAAGTCAAAGAAGAGAAACTAGCTCTAAATGAAGTTATAGTTTACTTATAAATATTAGGCGTGTGAAACAAATTTGTTATATCTAGCTAATTAGTTTTAACAAGCAACCAACTTAAACACGTGCTTAAAGATTATTTTGAAAATGCAAAATGAGTAAAAGAATCTAAAAGTAAAATTGTTGCTGCTTAATCACTTCTGTCTTACCCTTATGTGTATGCTGTACTTGCAAACTAACATTCCAGTAATCATGAAACTTGTATAGCAAATAGTACTCCAATATTGTAAATTAAATAGTAGTCCAAAAGTAATCCAATATTTAAAGCCCCTGTTCAGGTGAGTTTAATGAAAAAAAGTCCAATTGTAAATCAGTTTTTGAGGTCACTATGTCCATCAAGCATTTAAGGATTATTGGACTTGATTTCCCATAGGAAGAATGATGTTGTTGGTTATTAGTTGTGTTGTCTCCCAACCTTGAGCTTAAATGGTGAAACCTTTTCATACAGTGTTTTTCTGTTCAGTTGAAAATATCCTCGGTGCAGTTTGCAGGGCCAGTGTTGAGTGTGGTAACTATGGAGAAGTCTCCACAGGAAGCCCCTGGAGTGTGCCTCTACAGGGCCTAGATCGCTCTATTCCCACCCTGCTGCTGTTTGTTTACCGCTGCTTTGACAGTTTGAGTTGAACATTTAGCTACTAATTTAGGCTATTTGAGTTTCTAATGTGCCTCAATTCAAGCAAATGGATCATGCCCATCTTATTGGCTGTTCTCGACCGCTGTATCTGGTTGGAAAGTATCCGTCTTTAACAGTAATTTGTGCTACTGTGGTCATGCTTTACCCAGCATGACAATTGTTTTTTTGTTTCAGAATTGGTTGATCTGTGTTGATTTGTAGAACATTTTTAATAGCATGAATAGTGTAAAGAAAGTGGGAGGAAAACACAAACAAACTAAAACTGGAAGAGAATAAGGTGAGATCTGCGATCTTGGCTTATATGTGGCAAGTATCATTCACTCTAGGCTTACAATAATGCCCCTCTCAAGAGATCAAGATGTAAATATGCTAGATAAACTTGTATTGTTGCCATAGAAACCATTCTCACCAGACTTTTAACCTTAGTATATCTTCCTGCATACCTTAACACTCTCGAATATAGGCGTTCCCAAACATGATAGTAATTTATAGCACTCTTAGCACCTCCCATCTTGTGTTAGGACTTATTTTGTGCATTTGTATTGAATATGCAGCACTATTATTATTATGAAATAGCAACATTATTTTTTGAAATCTAAGAAAATTTGTAGGTATGAGATAGCCTAGAGTCTCTTCTTGATTCAAAATAATCAACTGTAACATCTAGTGGGATGCCTTGCTAATTTCAAAAGTGTGCAATTCCATTTGTCATTTGTTCCATGTGTCTATTTTTTATGTTTAAAAAAACTGAAATGGAAAGTTAATAGGCTTCTCATTCTTTTTGAGGGGCATGATTAAAATATCCATTATGAGATCAGCTCTTGAGCTTCAGTGTTGTGGATTACTTTAATCTCGACAGCCTGATAAATTATGAAACTCTGCTCTCAATCTAATGAGGTAATTGCCTGAAAGACTCATTGTTCCATTCATGTGCAGCGCTATCCTAGTGACACAACTCTCAGGGCTATCATCTTTTTCCTAGCAATTAAATTTTCCTCTTTGCTCTCCCATGGTATATTCCTTTGGAACAATGTATACTATTTGAATGTAAGCGTGTTGAACTTCATTCTGAGTTTGGACACGCCAGGTTTCCAGCATATGCACACCTTTTCTCTTAACCTTTGTTGATTAGTGTGATTGCACTTAATTTGTTTTGGACCTTAAAATGACCAGTGCATTAGGAAAAGACTTAATCCCTCCCAAACAAGCATCTTTAGCAGGAAGCTGCCCTGTGTATGGCAGAATGGTGTTGTCCAGGAGAGACGTAAGTGTGAGCTGAGCAAGGCCAGAGGAAGCCAGCTTAGCCCAGATAAGGGTGATCATGCTGAAAATGACTCTTAGGTAAGACCCATATCTCTAGATTCCCACCTAGAACAACCCTTATCACATCTGTCCCTGATCTGAATCTTAAAAAGTACTCTGTCTGTGCAACATCTGTAAGGCTGCAAGACACCAGACGAACAGGTTGTTGATCGTTTATACCTGGGTTAGACCAATGCAGATAGGGTGTTCCATACTAGTCATCATATGAATAGCACTAACCACTGCTGTGCATCCACTGTGATTTATAAGTTGCTGATATGTCTAGCATGGTGGATACAAATCTCCGGATTAGACTGTATATTAACTGTTGCAATGTAGAGAAAAATAACATAATACATTATATTTAAAATAATGAAAGTAATGCGGTTATGTAGCAAGACATTACATCATTTTATTATGTTCAGCCGGGCAGCACTGGCTCGGAGGGTGTAGTGTATGTCCCGCTAAGATGAGCAAAAAAACAAACAAACTTTATGTTCAGCCAGTTTTGTTTTAATTCCTGGCACAATGTATATTATATGAAAAGTATGTATACCGTAACACTGTAATTGGCTAATGATATCGTCTGACCACACCCACTGATCTTTGGTTTACATTTGTGTCTTTGTCAGTATTCTTCTTTGGTTATTTTAGTGTGTATGTATACAGGTAAATTAAGGTAAATTATACTGCTTACAAAAATTAAGGAATATTTTAAAATGAAATATCCCCTAATTTTTATGAGCAGTTTATTTCCCTTATTTTTCTATTTTCATGTAATATATTATATTTCTATATTCTTTCTATATTATAAACTTGTTTTATAATTTAAACTCAAGCATTTTTTTTATAAATATTCTCTGTCTAATATTTACATCATTAAAGTAAAATGCATTGTAGTTTGTTCACAATTATTTTGTCAACTGCAGTTTATTCTTATACGGGACAACCAAAATAGCTTTTATTTTTTTTTTTATTTAGTTTTTTGTTTCTATAGACTTCAAAGGTCCTCCCCACAAGGACACACTCACACTCAAATTGAATGAAAATCTTTGAATTACATTTGATTATATTGTTCTTTACTCAAAATCGTAAACCACACGCAATGAATTATATTGCATGCTTAAACCTATGTAAATTTAGATACAGTTTAACGAAGAAAATTTAAGCAAATTTCAATATCTTTATCTTAGTTAACATACTGTTGCTTCATTAATGTGTAGTCTATTAACACCAAATAAATTTGAACTAGACTTAACCTCGAAGCCTTTTCTTTCAACAGAAGCCAGCACCAGCCCAGGCTCCATGGGAGGACAAAACGCCCCTCTCAAGAGCAAAGTCATGCCTCCTCAATTATCTTATTAATTATTTAAAATAACATTTAAGCTCTTAAAACTATTGTGTATTGTTTGTGGTTGTCAAAATTATTGTCTGCTTTTGTTTGTTGTCTATTTAATACTGCTGTGGCTAATGTTATTACTGATTGCATTTTAGCAGTTTTGTATCACCAATCAGATTAAGCAGTTTGGGGCAATTTAAAGCAACAAATTAAACGTTAAACGTTAAAAACTATGTCTTTTGGAAGTACCTGGCATAAACCCACAAGGACACAGCGAAGGCATGCAAACGTCACATACATTTTGAGGTCAGGATTGAACTGAGGATCTCTGCAGCTGTGTGGCAACCATTGTAACCACTTGCCCTCAACATGATGTATTGCAATATGTGTTATGTTGATCTGATTATCTGTATCTCTCTACAATAGGTTGTGAACTTTGACCATTAACGGACAGCAATTTCTGTTGTGTAAAATTTTAAATTGTACTATATATAAATGTGCAGATACACGAATCAATGCATTGATTCGTGTATCTGCACATTTTAAGATGCCCTTACAAATATGTATACCAGCATTGTTCACAGGTTTTTGATCCATTTGTGTTTGGACTTGTGTAAAACTACTAAAATGTGAAATTGTGTCACATTTTGACTGTCACTGCCTGGAACCAGATTAAAACACCTAACCGCATTTCACCAAGCATAAACTTCTTGATTGTATTTCTGAGTTAAAAGTGGAGCAGAGAGAACAATGTCCTGAGAGTATCCTGCTATCTAAACTCCTTTTATTCAAATATACAATATAATATATGGGACATAATCCAAAGATAGACAGGAGAACCAATGAGAACGGTGTGTCAGTACATTTTGCTGACATCATTGAAAGCAGGAGTGATTTTTTATATATATATATATATATATATATGAAGTCAGGAATTTTCCCTTAGGAAATCATAGAAATAGGGTTCCTGCTACTGTAAAACTCACTATCCAAACCATTTTCTGAAAAAGGTTTGTTCAGAACTCAGATTTAAATGTCTTCCCAGAAAAGTGTTAATTCGAAGAATCAGATCAGAGAAATTCAGATATAAACAAACATTTTTTGAAGTGGTAATGGTGGAATCATCCTTCTCCTCTCATAACATTGTTCCCTGAGTCTTTCTGCCCCCACCGCCCATGGCCTAAATGCAGATCAATTACAAGTCACAGAAGTCAGGATGCCACATGTGATTCACAATGTCAATTTCATGCTTTCGGAAACTGTTTGGCAAGTATTCCCTCACTTTACATCTGCTAACCGATCAGGAGGGTGACATGTCTGAGAGAGAGACAATTTAATGGTGTGACAGTTAACCAGATAGTGTGGTGTGAGGAGATGGTGCTAGGCAGCCCCTGTCTGTCAAAGGCGAATATTTATTTATTTACTGCAAAGCACGTGCACAGAATGTCACATCTCATTTCCACCCTTGCCCTTCTGAGATGAAAAAAAATTCTTTGGATCTGAAGTGAGGACTCAGCTCTGGCTGATTAGAGGTTCTGGAAAAGGGCTCTCTTATCACATACTGGGCAATACCAGACATGAACAATTAAAAATAATGTAACCCCCACCCCTGCAAATAAACACACACATGCACATATTTAATCACCACTATCATGTATGCCCTTTATTCAAAGCAGTGCAATACCTTATTATGACTGTTTTATTGGTAAATGTGTGTTTAGCCACAGTGTCCCATGCTCTTGTTTTTTGTTTTTTTTACTGAGAGGCCATGTAGCCCCTTGTATTAAATGTATCCCAGCAAGCACGTTGTTAGCAGTGACTTTGACCCCACACGCAGCAGGCTCTTTCACAGACGCTGTCCAAGCTTGCCCTGATAAAAAGCGCTACTGAACTCCGTGGTGGCCAGAGAGTGCTAGCAGTGGCTGTCTTTAAGATACTCACAACATGCTGCCTGTCCAGGGAGGGTTGGCTTTTTAAGCATAAACATGCTGCAGTGCCAAAGCCATTTCACATGCTGAAAAGAGCCAGTCCACTAATCTATGAATGAGGGAGCAGGGGCACCCCGTTGACAAATGTTATCTCTTCGTGGCATAGAAGGTTCAAGCCTATTCAACACCCCCATTTTTAGGCCACCACTAAGATTATGTCACCTTAATCCCTTATGCAGGCCTGGGCAGGCAAGTGACTCCACATGTTAGGAAAAAGGCAGTGCAAGGCCAGCAAACAGGGAATTGTTCTATTTATTTCTTTAAATGACAACAGAGACGAAAGCAGCAGAGGTGTTGTCATCACATTCATGTGCTTGAGAGGCTCAGGACTTATAAGAATAAGCAATCGAAGAGAAGTTTGCTTTTCTACTCAGTTATGCATAAACTGCATGATGCGCACAGTGCTGAATACACCAAAGACCAGGAAAGCACTGTGCATTTGTAAAATGAAATGCAGTCTCATTATTCCTTTTCTTCTAATTGGTGTTTTTGTGGGGGTTTTCGTGCTGAGCAGTATGATACAAATAAAATAAAATAACTAACACTAAATTTCAGCAATTAATTAATTAATGTGAGAAATAAGAAAATCAACAAATCCACAAACTAAATAAGTTTAAAGGTAACTAATTTACAAAGTATTAACATATACCAATAAATTATAAGGATAACTAGAGATGTCAGAACCTTCATCATGTTAGGTCAGCCTACAGGAGGCTGAACTTTGTGCGAATTACGGTATTTAATAGATTTTTTTTTTTACTCTGGTATTGTTTAGTCTCCAGCCATCATAAGACCAGCTCCTAATACATCAGAACTGCTGCTCAGGTAGAATGGCAGGTAGTCAGGGAAATGAGCATAGTAGCATTGCTGTGCTTGACTGTGCTAAATTGGCTTTATTTAATTGACTTTCCATTTGGCTTTAATTTAAATGCTGATGTAGCCTCAGATGAAAGTCATTTACAGGGCCACAAATCAGAGCAGCATAATTGAAGCCAGCCCCATTTTTGAGAAGGTTTTGGGTGAATTAAGTCGGCGGAGGCTCAAGGACGTTCAGACAAGATGTCCAGAAATTAGGCTGGATTAATTGTAAATCTTAATTACTTTCCGAGGGCACAAACCTCTTGATATTGATTTAAAAAGGTTTCTGTTGCTTTCAGACAATATGCAGATGTGTACTCAGTGTATATCTGTCTCAGACAATATGCAGATGTGTACTCAGTGTATATCTGTCCCAGACAATATGCAGAAGTGTACTTAGATTTATGCAGTGGTTCTTAAAGTAGGGTATGTGTGGAGCTACTGTAACGGGGTGCAGGAAGGCAGTTAATGCTGTTGTACAGTAAAAATGCATAATGCATGTTACTTGCAATAATTCCACTGTAAAGGTGATATATCACTTTATTCATTTTGCTCAATAAGAGCATGGCAGTTTGTATGAATTACAATGTTTAAAATAAATTCAAGTGAAGTTCGTACAATATGGTGATATTAGAGTTAAGTGACGTAAATGTAAATGTACATGTATGTCTTTGTAATGTGGGAGGAAACCGGAGCACCTGGAGTAAACCTACACAAACAGGGGAGGACATGCAATCTCCACACAGGTGGAGTATGAATTCAGGATCAAATAGGGGACACTGGAGCAGTGCGGCAACCGCACTAACTGCTGCAACACCGCACTGCCCCAAGAAGTCAAGTAAATATATTGATGTTTTCTATATACTTGTTTTTTTTTCATCCCTTCCCACTTTAACAAGCCCAGTTCAAAGAAGTTTTTTTTCTTATACACTGGAAACATGAGAAGTCATCTTCTCAAAGTTGAACATAAGTTGAAGGTTATAGAGATATGGCAGTGGCACGCACGCTTTATTATCAAAGTATGTTAAATTATAGAGTGCATATTAAATGGAGTTATATGGCTCAGGCCAACACGAAAATAATATCCTCCAGTCGGGCAGAGCGATGCGCTTCACTGGACTGATAAAGGCAGGTGTAAAAATGGTGGAGTGGATGAAAAAAAAAAGCGTTTTCAGTGGTGGAAATGTAATTGTTATTCAAAGGATGCTCTGTGCCACCATTGGCAGGCTGGCCTTCAGACTTGCCCATCAGATCGCTGACTTTCACATACATCCATTTTTCCACCTGTATGTTATTTTATTTTAATTTCCTGAATATCTGTGGGGATTTGGGTAAAGGCCTTGTAGTTTTTGACAATTATCTTTTGCCTGTATCTCTTGGCAGGTGCTCTCTATTTCTCTCTCTTTATCTCTGGCTATACCTCTTGTCCACTTAGTCTCTCTCTCATTCTATATTTCTGTCTTACTCTTTCTCTCTGCCTTCCTCTCTGCAGGAAGAAAAGGGTCTCGGCAGTCATGAACCATTTAGCTGTGAGGAAGCGGGAGGGCTGCACCTTTAAACTGGGATTTCTGGACCAATCTGCACTGTGTATTCGAATTGCAGAGTAACAAATGGACAGTGGAAAGGAGGTTTGTAATGGTGATTAGAGGCTGAAATTGGTTCAGATTTACAGCGTCAGTCAGAGATGGAGGGAACGGAATAAGCGGTCTAAGCGGTCTAATGGATCCATCAGCTTGCTTTGGCGGCTCAGCAGGCCGGGTGAGGTCACCAGCCATCCGCGGGCGGCACAAAAGCACTTCAATTTTGTTAGGAAATGTATCAATTTAACTGACTTGAGCGGCGCACTGGAAACCTAATGAATCTGGACTCAATTTTCCAGCACACTGCCTCTGTGAACTGGGGGAAACAATGTTGGTGACGATGGGGTTGAAGAAGGTGAGCGCCACGATTGGCTGGCCAGCTCTCTGCAGGCCAGTGGGGGCGTCATGGGCCGGACTGCGTTTATCTAGTGCTAGCTGGCCCACTGTCACTCATCTGACAATGATGTCATTAAAAGTAAATTGGCCTCTATTTCAGCACGATGATAATGCTAATTGAGTGGCAAAACATAATACGGAGGGGCTGTTGTGTGCTGCTGAAGGGGAGGAGGACTGAGAGATTAAATGGCCATACAATAGAGGGTGTCAGGCACGGCAGATGTTGCTTTGTGCTCAGCACTGCACTGACATATCTCTTGCTTGTCAGGCCTGGGCTTTAGGAGAGTCTTACAGGGCAGGGGACCAGATGGTCCCACACCGAGTGCCTTGAATAAAGCAGTTAAACAGGCCTGTCTGGTTATTAAAAAAAGACAACTCAGCCACAAGAAATGTGGTGGTTGGTAAATAAAGGGAGCAGAGCTGCCTTATCGATCTAGTTGCCACGCGCCAGGCTTGACTGCAGTCTAATGAAAGACCCCTGGTCAACAGGAATCATGTTTATTTAGGGGAAGGCCTATGATCGGCCTTCATCCCCCTCTGTATTTCCACCATAGGTTATGACTGAGCATAGAGAGGTGGGAATAGTTAGAATGCTCTTAAACATATACATTAGCATAGCCAGACTGAGGGCACTATCTTAGCCAGGATGTCATGTTATATGCCATATCACAGCAGTGAGTCCTTTTCTTCTTTATGTAGGGAGTTTGTTTATGCAAATTGCTTGTTAGGAGAAGCGGAATGGCATGGACTCCACTGAATCTGTATAGATTAATAATGAATCAGGACATACGAGAAAAAACTACTGCTTACCGTGTGTTATTTACACTTCATAACGTGAACCTTCCTGGCTGTAATACACATACTAAAGACTGTCTTGATTGCTTCATATATCATATTATCATGTATACCAGATCCACACCAAAGCATTAAATTAAAGTAAGATCAACAGAACAAGAGTCAATGGAAAAGACTTACGCTCAATAAGGATGACCTCCAACAGCTGGATGTGTTGACTGTCAGCACACTGTCCAGTCTTTGATTAGACCCTACATTCCTCTTTTGTTTCTACTGGCCAACAGGTATATGCAGTGCATGTTCATATTGTAGTTGAGTAACTATACTGCTCACAAAAATTACGGGTCATTTCAAAATATCCCCTAATGAAATATCTCCTATTTTCTGTGAGCAGTATATTATCAGGTTCTCTACAAACAGCATACTATTAACTAGTATCTGTCCTCTGTCCTTGTGAATAAGGCTAGGCTAGTTTTTTTTTGCAATGAGGCTATGCTTCATCCTGCTACATGTTCAGCAAGCGTGTTTCACTGTTCTCTGTCTGCCTGACTGAGAATTGAAATAATGTGATCCCCTCCACTTGACCTCCCCCATTATTACCAGCACTGATCTCATTTGGTAATGCAGACACCAGCAGTTTTCACCAGTCTCCAGTTTTCTCACAGCAAATCCTGCAAAACGTGTGCCAAACAGGAAATTACATATTTACATTGTTTTATAAACAGTCCAATTAAGAATTTTACCATCTAAAATCTTCTAGATTACGTTTAGCTTTGACTATATTTGATTATCCTTTTTATAGACTGTATTTTAATTTGTACTTATTTGTATAATTGCTGCTAAACTGGATATATGTATGGCAATGAAAATTTCCAAAACCTAAATATTTGGTCATTTGTGACATTTTGACCATTTTGTTGTTGTCTTTTAAGAGTCAAACATGTCCTGCCACCTTGTCTATCAGCAAAGAAAGAAAAATGATCTCACAAAATACAAGTTCAGAGACAAAATACAAACAATTGTATATAAAATAAACAAAATTCCAGATAAAAGTAACATTTCTTGAAGGCATTGTTTACTAATGGAAACATAGTCTGAGGCTGAATTACTCATTGTACAAAACTGATATTATTTTTTTTCAATAAGATGCATTCACACTCACTACTTTCTGTACATTTCTGGTACTTTTTAACTCTTGCTAAAAATAATGTTTATATATATGCTATATTGTTATTATTATTATTATTAATAATAATAATAATAATAATAATAATAATAATAATAAAACTCTAGAATAATAATAAACCTCTATAATAAAAATTATTTTTACAAATGTGTTACAAGGAAAATGAGTTGTGCCCAATAATTAAACACAGACTTTTTGCATTGTTGCAGAAGGAAAACCCAGGTGTTCACAAAATAATGAATGGCAGGTTGTTTTTTAATGCAAAATACATTTGGGGTTTAAAATTCAATCAAGCTGCCTTATTTTAAATGTTTAGTGAAGGTGGGTACTTTTGACACTTGGGACATGGGGATTAAAACTACTGGAGTGTCAAAACTACTCAAGGGTTAATAAAGTTGGTACAGAAATTGTAGGTTATTCATTTTTGTAATTATACTTTTAGTTCTATTCTATTTATATTTTAAAATTCATTAAAAAATATATATGTGTTATTGTATCTGGCTTGTTTGTTAATGTACAAATACCTGTAAATAATAAACTAAAATTGGTTAATTACTAACATATTAATAATAATTAATTTAGCTTAATTAAGTTACTTCATCTACTTGAATTGTAATAATATAGATAATTGGTATATTTAGAAGTATTTAGAAACGTCAAAACATTGATATATTACAATAGGTGGTTGACTAATCATTTTCTCCACTACTCAGAAATGTCAGGTGGTAAAACCACAAATTAATTAAAATGTTTGCCAATAATGAAAATGTGCAAACACTGATCTTTGTGGATACCATATTGCATAAGTCTTTGTGATACTCAGGTGGTACTGTCATTTAATTCACTAGCCCACTACCACAAAAACCCAGTTTTGAATCCCCGCTGTGCCTTCCACCTGCTTCACATGCAGACACAATTTCCTGTGATTGAGGGAGGAGATGTAGGTCAGGGGATCCTCCCCCAGTGCTGTAACAGATAACCATATGATGGACTGGCATCTCATTATTAGTTGCATTTTTAAAGGCTAAATTTAACTTGGAGTTATGTACAAACATTTGCCCTTGAACACTACCTTTGAATTTTATACTTACAATTTTGCATGTACAAATATAATATGTCTAAATAAATAAAGTCAAAATGTCTTTTTTTTTCTTACATGGTAAACTGAACCCTCTTAATCATGACTCCAAAATGACACTATTCAATGACTGTGTGGAAATTGCATATACTCTCTGTGTCTGCATGGGCGTATTTTGGATACCTTGGTTTCTTCCCACAGTTCACAGACATGCTTTAGGTTAACTGATTGCTCTAAACTGACCCAGTATGAAAGATGTCTGACTAGTATTGATGTGACCTTGCTCCTGATTGCTCTTGCCATTGATGCAACAATAAAAAACAAACAAACAAACACTACTAAGGTCACTTGTTGTTCTTATTTATCTCACAATATCAGAGTAACTCATTTCTTAAAAGCAAAATAAAATGACTTTCTTTAGAAACATTTTCTGAATGCCAGACAGTATTGACTAAAGCAAATATTGAAAGTATCCAAACTAAAGTTCCAAACTAAAATGACTAGAACATTTTATCACTGTGCCATATGTAATCATTTAAAAGGTTGCAAAAATAACATCATGCAAAATGACAAAACTTGCTTGTAGAAAAGCATATGACTGAGGAACTCTCTTTAACATTATACCTATATCTGCATATGTTGTCTGGTATAGACTTTGGGATATAAAATAAAATGTGTTTACATATTGGAAGTAGTGTATAATTATTTATATGAATCATATTTATTTATGAAATAATTAATTTCAGATAATGATTAAGGGAGCTTTAAAGCTGACCATTCTTTTTAAAGACAAAAATACATTCTTGTATTTCCAGTGGTGGCATTTCTACCCATGTTTTCAATTACAATTACATCAAATGTTTAAATACTGTACAACCACACAAAAATGGTGAAAGAATTAATTAGCAGCACTAAAAAGCAGGAGACACAGCTTAAATTCTTCTCATCCTGCTTTGGTACCACTTTCAGTGTCCTGAAAGCCTCAGTCAGGGTTTGTCTCAGAGTGCTAAGTGAGCTTGATAACAGGGGCAAAGCCCAGATTTATATGTGAGTATCTGACATTTTACCATGCCTGCCCTCTTCTACTTCAATCAACCCACTTCCCCATTCTCTGCTTTGTCATTGTGTCTGAAACAAACACAAATAAGCAAGCAGATTTGTGTCCAAGCCCCTAGGACAGGAAAAAGTTTGAGATGCTATTTGACAGGTTCACTGTGACTGTTTTATTTCGTCTCTCCTCTCTGTCCCCTAGGTGCCTGACTGCAAGACATTTAATCTAGGGACTAAGGATTTCATATCAGTAACAAAAATCAAATAATGCAAGATGATTTACTCCCCCTAGCAACCAGGGAGTGCGCTCTTAGCAACCAGCCCGGCCTCGGGCCTCAGTGTAATCAGCTTGAAAATATTTCAATTATTGTGTTGATTTTAGTGGATTTGAGAGGCGGTTCAGTGTGCGCCTCAGTACATTCAGCCCATGACCTGCAGAGGAAGACATTGATTTAAACAGGTGTCGGAAAGGAAAAGTAGAGGCAATTTAAATGGGAATGGGATAGCGTAGTCACTGAGCACTGTTCAGCACCTGTGTGACATCTGCCTGCTGCTACCGAATCAATGCAGCTCAACTAAACAAAAAAAAAATCACCTTAAGGAACCATCCATCTGGTATGGCCCAATGGAGCAGAAGACCAAATACACTCTGGTATACAACACAGCATACGTGTGTATATGTGCTTAGGTTGGGCAAAAACGTTAATAAAATATGATTATTGTAGCTTAGACAGAATGGGATTGTTTATGTCACGGGTAGACTAATGTCATTTTCTCCCTGTTGGAAAGTTTAGCATCTTGAAAAAACTTGGATTTTTAATTGGAATGAGACATTTCCAGAGTATTTATGTTTGCACATAGAAAGGGGGAAATCGTCGAAATTAAAACATCATGATCTTTAAAAAAATGTTAGAGCAAACGCAGTAATGTATAATTTTACTTTTCACGCTTCTTAATGAGAAAGAGCGGTAGATATAGAACTGCGCATTGTAATCTTTTTTTTCCACTGAAAACCATAATTTGTCTTTAAAAGATCCATTAGGACAAAATTTAGCAGTGGTGCCCACCATTATCTTAAGTGGTGAAAATATTAAAACTGCCCCTTCATTGATTTTGCAGGGTTATATTTAGCATGCAAATTGATTCCTTTCACTGTTCCACGAACGCAGATCATTTCAGCAAAGCTAATTTAGAGATTTGGAGAGGAGACGGAACTGTAATTAACAGAACAGACTTTCAGTCCCAAACCCATCCTCCAGTTTCTAACTACTTCTGTCTATCTTCTGTGATGGTGATGTCAAATTTCATTCCATTCTTATCTTCTATTAACCACAGTGTTCAGTGGTATTCCCACAATTACCATGCCTTATTTCAAGTATTGTGTCCACAGCTGTAGATTTATCTTTGGGTAGTTAATATAGTCCATTTTTCATCCACTTGTCTCCATTTCTATTGTCCTTTATGCTAATCTTTTAGTGCATTACAAGAACTTTCACTTCAAAAACAAGCCTGGTAGCATTAGCAAACAATTGTTGAACTTGACCACAAATGCTCATTGTTGATAGAGTGGTCATATGAAACTAGCACATGCAGCATTGTGTAGAATTTCTTTCATCACTTCCTGCATGTATGAAAATGTATATATTTTCTGCAGTTGTAGGCTTACAGAAGACTCCAGATAATAGACAGAAGTCATACTGTATCCTCCATTCGTATTAGCAGCAATTAAACATGTTTTTTATGGTTTATCACATGAATCCCCTATCATAAGCCCACTACTGTCCCCAGAGTTGTGAGATTGTGTAGGTGTTATTTGTGTGTGTAAATGTGTGGGCGCACACTTTGTCCTCTTTTCTCTGAGGTAACAGATTTGTAATGTTCATTAATGTTTGTTGTGAACTAAAGGTTGATTGTCTGAGACACTGCGAGCAGTCATTCTTTGTGTTGGTGCCAATATAAGTTAAGCCACCCTATTATTTTGCACCACGTCTTTTTCGGAACGCCACGGCTTCCAAAGTTGAGAGAGTGGAATATGTCTAGAGTGCAGATTCTACACAAATCGTAGGTCCCATAATGCACACACTACACCAACTTGTTCCGTCACTAGTCTACTCACTTAAAACTTGTGAAAGCATGAAAAAGTTAGCATTAATGTCATTATTTTAACCAGTCCTAAACAAAAGGAAAAAGACTCGCAAGAGATTTTGGAATGCGCTAATACATGTGATCAAACAGTAATCACCTGACAGCACCTCGCTTTCCTCACTTAGTCTATTAGGATTTTTTTTTTTACACCGAGGTAAGGTCTAAGTGTCAGGTGTCATAATTTAATTGTGTTGTTTTCTGTTCTCCCCTTCACTACAGGGACCAGGCAGCAGGCTAATCTGAATATTGCTCTGTCACTCTACTCTACTTCCCCCGGACTTTGTGCTTAATTGGGGACACAACGAGTTCACTTTCACACTCAGCTTTTATCTTGACCTTAGAAGATTAACTGACGATAAAGATAATAATCTTTGGGTTGCTCTGGTAAGGGCTTCATTTTCTCACCATTTCTGCACAAGTGCCTCTGCTGAACGTGTAATAGAGAAAGCTTTGACAGTTAGTTAGACTCACGAATGTGAGTTTTTTAGGCCTGTTGAACAAAGATAAAAAACAACCACCAATTATCTGACTTGCAACTTCCATAATTATAGCACTAAACCACTAAATCAAATGACAAAGATGATTTGAAATTATATGAGGTTTCAGTGGGTTTAGAGGGTTCAAATAATGGGGTTTGTTTTTTTCTAACTATATCAACCTTCAGCCTACCCCATACCAAAAACCAAATATTTAAGGAAACATGTAGCTGAAGGAGATCTTTCTCTTTCCTGGGTGTTCTGACCACCAGAACAAAGGATTAATCCACCATGTGCAGACCAAAGGCATCTTCTACCCGGGACAGTGGGATAACTGAATGGAATTACAGTTTCCTAAGCCAAAAAACATCTGGGTCAGTGTCATGGCTAAGGCCAAATGCATGTCTGCGTTTCAAATACAGACTGGAAACTTGTAAGGCATGTTTTATATGCATACAGCATTTAATTCTGAATAATAGGCCAAGTGGCAGAATTAGTGGTTCCCAAGTCATGAATAATCTATTTTAATATCTAAAATAAAATGTACTTATACTTTCAACTCTTCCTTACAGTTGTGTCTTAAATATTAGTGTAGGTTAAACTGAATTGTCAGAATGTTGAGACAATGAATGTTGTGGGGTTGTTAAAGGGAAGGGCTCTTGTCTGGGCAGACATGTATTTCAGATTTGATATCAGCTTCTTACTGACTTTGTGACCAAGTTCAAGCCTGTCTTAGTCTTTTGGAGAGAAAGTTCTCCATTTTTTTACCACACTGGCCGAGCCACCATATTAAACTCTCCCAGTCCCAGCTCCTGTTTCTGTACTGGCTCAAACACTGATCCTTGTCTCAGGTCCTGTGGTCCCTGTCTCTCCTGGCCATGCTTGGTCAGCTCCTGTTTCTGTTCCAGTTCCTGTTCTGGCTCCTTTGGTTCTAGTTACAACTCTTGTGGTTCCAAGCTCAGCTACTTTAGTTCCAGTCCTGGCTCCTGCGGTTCCATAACTGGCTCCAGTCTTTGTTACTGTTTCAGACCTGGCTCCAGTCTCTGTTCCTGTTACAGGTTCCTGCATCTGATGCCATTTTGATGGCCCCTTAATGGTCATGACACTGTGCTGGCAGCCCAAGACAACATTTGGTGGCTCCCAAAACTGCCCAGATGGCCCTGATTGCCCTGATGTCACCCAAGCACTCCCTGATGCTCCTAGCGCCACCTAAGGACTCCCTGGCACTCCTGATGTGACTACACCAGCTCTGGCTTAGCATGATGCTTGACATTATGTTGTGGTCCAGTGGTTCCTGTCTCAACCACTATGGTTGCTGTATTAGTTTTGGTGCTAAGGCATGCAGTTCCTATTTCAGCTTCAGTGATTCCTGTCTCTTCTTCTGCGATTCCAGTCTCCATGCCCTGCTTGGTCTTATGTAGCTCCTGGTGCTTGTGTTATGGTCTTGTCAGGTACCACTTCCATTGTACAAAAGCCAGCTTCAAGGCTCAAGGTTCATCTGGCCTTCAGTGCCACTCTTCATACCTATTGCTTATCACTGTTGATTCGGATTTTTTTTTTAAACACACCTTGGCTACCTTTTGTTCTGAAAAGAACATTCCAGTTTGTTAGAACCTTGCACCTGCAATAATCTTCAAAATTTCACAATGCACTAGATTTCTGCTGATTGTGTGTTGCCTGCTAGAATTTTGTGCACCTGATTCCTGTTACTCTCAAGTTACCCATCAGTCACAGTATATAGTTAAAACAGTACTGGTTCTCCTTTAGCCATCAACAGAGCAACGGGAAAAGCAAGCCCAATTATACTGCTCACTGAAAATTAGTGTGAGCAGTATATTTTTGTGAGAAGTGTAGTCTGGGACCACTGATAGTTATGGTCACACTTTAGAGTGTTAAATACTACTGCCTTTATCCCACTCTCATCTCTAATTTTCTTCAGCCACTGTACAATGGGAACCTTTACGACTAATCTCACTCACTTTCAGGGCTAGAATAAGGTCTCTGTGTATGTGTGTGTGTGTGTGTGTGTGTGTGTGTGTGTGTGTGTGTGTGTGTGTGTTTTGTTTTTTTCTTCTTTCTGGTAAGTAATGTGTTAGCAGCTCTCAGACAGAGCATGTCAGTATTGAATTGTTTCTGGGCTGTCACATCTTCCCACTTCCTTTTCTCTAATGTGATCGATTGAACCAGCAACAGGACTAAAACACGCTCCTCTACAGGATGCTTTGATAGTTATATTTCAGGCACAGTTAGACACTATTTTCATGAGGACATCAAATGTAAATAAAGTACTGCTCAACTCATATTTAGAGTTCTAATTCCTTTTAGGGTGCACGGCTACACAGTTTGTTTCACCAGACAGTCTGAGGGTCAAACCTTTATTACTCTGCATGTGAAAATATGTGGAGTGCATTACATTTTTTTATTTTTTTCTGGTACTTCAGGATTTGGCAGAAAGATTGGAAGCAGAAACTTGCCCAAGACAAGCCATTTAAAGACCATTTAAAGATTATGATATTAAAAATAACTGATAATTGATTGAACAGGTACTTTACTGTATATATAAACCTAAGGCACATATATACTTGGCTTCTAATGGTTCTAACATATGTTCTGGGGCTACGGTGTCCAGCAAAAAAGAGAAAATGGATATTGACTTAATTAAACAGTTAAGTAGAGAGGAAGCACATGGGGAAATTTACTGTTACAAGAAGTCAGAGGGGAATCAACAGACTTGTTGAAGTTTAGAATGATAATCAAAAAAGCTTATATGAATTAAGAACACTTTGAATACCACTACAGTGAATTGATTAGAATAACCAAGATTTTACTGCTGTTAGCCAAGAACTGAAATTTCAGTCTACACTAGGCACAGGATCAACGGACAGTCCAAGACCGAAAAAAAGAAAACTCATGTAAAGCAGACAATGCATTCATGAGTATGCACTCAATATATTTTACATTAGTGTTACATTTACTTACCTGTAAATCTGCTACCCCTGGGAAACATTATTAAGTCTTATAAGATGCTCATCCAGCTTTCTTCATGGAAAATAAACAGATATGACACCAAACAGTTTTTGCAAAACAGCTGAACATTCTGGTTTCATGAAGCTTAATCCAAACAGTGGTTCTAGATAAATTAGAGGACAGAATTAAGGAAAAAATATTCAAAAATAATGGTAATAAAAATGAATTACAATTAGTACTTTGTTGCTTGATTGTTTTCATGAAAGCCTGGATTATTTGATGCATGTTCTTGTTGAAAAACAAGTACTTAGAGTAAAGATAAATCAACAACAATTTGTGGCAAAGATTTTGCTGCGGTAAGAATCCTCCTCCATGAAGATTACACCAATAATTATGTATACTATGACAAGATTATTTTTTTTCTCAGTAAATAGTACTTAAAACGTAAAACCCAAGTTCTGAAAGTATATAAAAAAACATAATTAAAAAGATGGGAGAAAAATATTACATGGTCATATTTACTGGGGAAAAAATAATTTGTAAGTGGCAAAAGTATGTGAACCTTTGTTTTAAGTATCAGGCATGATCCTCTTGTGCAGCCATAAGTACTACTAAATGATTCCATAGCTGGTATTCAGTCATGCACATAGAATTTTAAGGAACTTTATTACATTGCTTTGTACAGAAGATATTCAGCTTTCCGTATTCTCACATTAACTTCTTCCACAATTTCCTATTGGCTCAAGGTCGGTAGCTATATATTCCAAAACTTGAACTTTTTTTGGTAGGAAGATTTGTGTGATTGGGATTCTTCTCTTGCTGCAGGTTCCACTTTGTCTTTGTATTCAGTTCATGAACATATTGTATGCCCTGATGTCTAACTTTAGAATTAAATATAATTTTGAATTCTGGTACAATTCAGACATAATGTTCTGGCAATGATCCATCCACTACTAATATTATGTTTCACAAATGGCATATGGTGCTAATGCCGGAATGCACTCTTTTAATTCTACAGACACAACACTTCTCATATAAACCAAATAGCTCTGTTTTGGTCTCTTCCATCCACTAAATATTCTTCTTTCCAAAAACCTTAAAGCATGTTCATTTGGTGACTGCGTTGGACTGATGGTGGACTGCAGTTTTCTTTTTGGAAAGCTATAGCTTTTTTCTTGCAACTCAACCATGCACAGGTCCTGATGGTGGTCTCATGAACATTAACATTTGCCAATGTGAGAGAGGCCTTTATTTGCTTATAAGTTACCTGTGTTGCCTTGCTTTTGGAGTGATCTTTAAATACAACAGGGCTCCCACTCAAGCCTAATTGTCTACTCATTAATTGAGAATTCATGACTCCTGAATTTTACCTTCAACTTTACTACTTATCCTAGAGGTTCACATATTTTGCCACTTACATGTTCTGTATGTAATTTTGGAAATAAATTACCATAATATATATTTTGGTATAATATTTTTGTCTAATTTGTTTAATTCGGTTAACTTTATATACCTTTAGGACTTGTGAGCGTTAGGTCATGTTATGTAAAAATATAAAAACAATACTAACCCTCTTTCAACCACCACTATATCATAACTCATAAAAATTATTCAAATAATTACATATACATATATACATAGTTTATCATAAGTAAGAGTATTACAGTTGGTTGTGCACTAAATTTACATACACCTGGCATACTATATATTCTAGTATTCGATTCAAGCACAAAGTAAAGCAGAATCTAAAATGCATGGTCATGACTCCATATACTCTACTTTTTGTTCTATATTAGTTTAAGGGTGTTCCTTAAACATTAACACATACTAACAAATGTGCTGTGTTACTCCAAATTAAATTAATTTAACTAAGGAGGTATGGGGTGGCATGGTGCAGAGCGGTTATCTCAGTTACCTTACAGCATTTCCCATTCGATCCTCTGACTTTTCTTACACATTCCAGATACATGTGTGATAGATTAATTTGTGTTTGTATATTGCATTTAGTACAAAAGATTGGCACCCTGTCTAAGGTTGTTTCTATCTTGCATGCTGTGATGTCAGAAAGGAAACTGGCTTTCCTGCAGTCCTGACCAAGATTAAACAGATTAAAGAAAAAAAAATTAATGATGAGTTAATAAATGAACAAGGAGGTACAAGGCGAGGTATTAACCAAATGTGGTACATATCCAGCCAATTTAAAAAAGGACCAGCTGCATCTTCTTTGTCCAAATTAAGATGTATAATACAACGTAAAGTAACAGGAATGACTTATTAGCCCATGTTGGCCACAATGACAACTGTTGTAAGCTGTTAGTTTATTAGATGGCATTATTTTAACACTGGTAGTGTAATCTGATTTAGCACATTGCAGTTTAGATATCCATTAGTATGACTTTGGGGTGCAAGTGAGTCTATATTTGTTGTATTATTCTATAGACATACTAAAATTTCAACATTTGCTCTATATGGGCTTATATTTATAACCCTACCTCTCATAATTGCAAAATATGAAAATTAAAAATGATCTGTAATTTAAAGTCAATTCCAATCATATATACACAAAAATACTCACAGAAAGTGGGGCATTTTTTATTTCGTTTTGGAGTATCTTCTAATTTCTATGAGCAGTTTATATAAAACACACAGTCATTTAACAATAATAATGAACAAACTATGACAAGTGGACAGTCACTGTATTTGGAAATATTAGTACAAAAAAGAAGAAGTTTGTTCTGACTAGGTTCTACATCAAACCTAATTTGTATGAAATTACTACAATTTTATAATACATCATGCCAGTTATAACAATTTACCTTAGCACAATGGTTGTACTTATTTTTTACAAACACACACACACACACACACACACACACACACACACACACACACACACACACACACACTACAAAATACCCTGCAGCATATATGCAACATTTTAAATAACATAAAGAAGAAGTACAGAATCTTTTTTTGTCTGCAGTGGCTGCTGCTTTATTTGTAACTGAAAACACTAGAAACCTCCTAAATGACCTCCTCAAAGCTGACCAACTGTGTCATGTCAACTGCATAATATTGGAAATGTTGAATTTTGGATAGTGTTTATTGTGTTCAAAGGATGGGACTAGCAGCAGTGTAGAAGGATGTGAGAAGAAGAACTGCTATTATATTATTTTACATAAAAACTACGATTTGTCACACCTTCTACACTAGTGATTTCTTTCTAAAACAGCTGCCCTTCTACAGTGTCCAATCTGTCAGTGCTACTGGTTTTTGACATTGCAATGCAATACAATAGTATAGTTTTTTTTATTATTTCTTATTTCATTTGTAAATAACATGCATGCCATTTTCTTGAAGTTTCAAATTAAAATAATTTTTCTTTAATAGATGTATTATTAATGAATACATTTTAAGCATTTTGAGCATTAAAAAACCATTTTACCCTATATAAATACATTTATTTAATTTCAGATATTTTTACAAATAGCAGTTGTAATTTAGTTTAGTATGTATTTTAAGTTGATTTGTAAGAAGTTATGACAACTTACTACATCTGTATAGAAAAAAAACAGTGTGTCATACATTTACTTTTACTTTACATCTTATTGCAAACAGTATGAACCCAATATATGTCATGTTATGTCTAGTTACATCCATTCTTGCATTTCAGAATGAGTTTTTTAAGAGCAAACCTGGGCAGAGGATCTTTAATTGTATTAACAAATGAGTGAGAAAATTATATACATGTTTAGAAACATTTAAAGATGTTCAGCAAAGAAAGATACACAGCTCACAAAAGTTTCATATTTCATTAAGGGTTATTTCTAAATGAAATTTTTGTGAGCAGTATATATCAATCTGATTTTGCCTGTTTTAATTGTTTTGTGGAACATGGGTTAACCTGAAAAGTCCAAATATTTTACAAATCATTAAAAAAATAATGGCATGGATTCACTGGCATTTAACTGTGAAAAGTAATATGGCTTTGGTAGATAGATATTTGTTATTCATTGTCTCTCTTCTAAGTGAGTAGCAGTTCCTTTCAGTGAATCACAGTTGAATAAGTCATATAACATATAGTTTTGGATTATAGTCTTATGTAAGCCATAACGACAGTCGGGTCCAGCAGGGAGCCTAGGTTGGAAGATTCCAGTAAATGATCAGAATACAGTTTATTTATCTCACCCATAACTAGAGTAATTTGCGATCTATAAAGGTTTGACAGACCCAAATAGATTTGGACAGTGTTGCCTTAACATCTGGAAACACTGTTTAACTCATCCCATCTCTGGAAGTTTTCACACTTCACACTTCATTAACCTCTAGAGCCTGGAGTCCCTGGGAAGACAGGGGGAGCAAAATGCCTGTTTACACAGCACTTTCTAAATCACCGGTGAGTGGTTTAGCCATCACCGAGCCACATGAGTGCGGGAAAAAAGGTGCTGGCCCTCCAAGGCTTTTTCCCACCCAGCTCCATTTTCACTTCTAATTGTTAATGAATCAGCTCCAATGTGAAAATGAGGTTGAAGTGTCAGCTTATATTCAAGCATTTCTTGTACATGGAGTTAGCTTTTTCGATTATTATCAGCTGGCTTGGTTTCTGCAGTTTGCAGTGGGCATTGTTTCTGATATTTATATGTCCACCATGCATTTGGCTAACATAGCTTAATGGCTTCCCAAATCCTGTCTTTATTGCACACTTTTGAATACAATGCTTATTGATTTACTTTAGTTTTTTATATTAGACAGCCTGAATCTCACTGGAATGGATTCAATCATAAGTCCTGTCAGGGCGTTATTTGATCATTTGGGGATCATTCATTTGATCTAACCAAACTGATGTTATTGATTCAGAAAAAGTTATTGGCTTTCTTTTCATTCTTTTCATTAATTTGATCAATATGTGTAAGAAGGGTAATATATGTGGCAATATGTGTGGAGAAACTGAATTCTTGTTCAGATCGCTAAACCTTGATGCACAAACACAGATAAAATACATAAATATCCTATATGATGACAGTATATCCTATATAATAGCAGTAGGTACAATTACAGTCTGTAAATGTTTTGTTTTTAATGTTGGTACAGTATGAACAGTAAGTTATTCATGTGTAATGTATACATATTTCTATATGTATGTAATTGACTGTATGTGATAAAATATGAAATAGGTTTTAACCCACCAGGTTATAATTGTCCTTCATTCCAAAGTTCAGTTCAGACAGTTGGTTGACCTTTGTAAGTTCCTTTGACCATGGACAGGGGAGAATTCCACAACTGGGCAGCTTCCATCCATAGCATAAGGCACTGTTTGTTGTGATACATTCATCCTAAAAACCAACACTAAACATTTATGTGAATTCTACAACAGTAGCTCTTCTGTCCATTTGGACAATACTGGATAGGATTTGTTGCTCTCAAACAACAAATCGTATGTTGTTATGGTTGAGACTTGAGCACCAAACTCTGCTGCTGGTTCGTGATTTGTCCTTCATGAACCATTGCCGGTAGGTACTGCCGACTGGGAGCACCCAAAAAGTCTTATTGTTTAGGAGATGCTCTCACTTAGTCATCTGCCCATAACAATTAGTGCCTTAGTAAAGACACTCAGGACTCCTGAACATCTTTACCACTTCCAACATGTTGACAATAAGAACCAACCATTAATTTAGTGTCTAATATATACCAGAGCTGAACATGTCCTGATGCAATGAGATAATTATTATTATACATTTGTTTTTCGGTCTATTTGTGCTTTATATATATATATATATATATAAACTTCATATTTTTATATCTTTATATTTCATATATTTAATTTAATATTAATATATTCATATAGTGCTGTTATTTACTTAGCTTAATTGACTTAAAAGGTTAATAGAATTAGTCTCGTGACGTGAGAGCCTTAAGCTTTTAATGAAACAGCGTTGTTATCCAATCTGGATTCACTGGTTAATTCGTTACTTGGTGGCATTTACAATTGTGGTGGCCATGTCCTTAGTAAAGTTTGTTCGGTCACAATTCTGGGGTTTATTAGATCCAACAGGAAAATTAAACACATCTCAGAAAGCAATATTTACAAGAGATCAATAAATATCAATTAAAAATTGCTTGTTTTCTATATAATTGCCCCAAAGTCCATCCAGGAGGGCATAGTGTCAGTTTTTGTGTGCTTAGGAACCTGTGAGAGTTTCAGTATTTGATTGAGGTTTTTTTCCTGTAAGTAATAAGTACAACATAATGATGTGTTTGTGTTTATGACGTTACATTTTTGAAATAGGAGACATAAAATCTTATTCTTTACTCTTCTTCCAAACCTCATAGTTTTTTTTTTGTCATATTTTGATTGTGAAATCCAACACTGGTGACCTGTGACACCCAATGCTGAGAGGACTATGATCAATAATCCATCAATTTATCAGAGCTGCTTATAGCCAACTTGCTTTTGATTGTAATAAGAGCTGGAGTGTGCAGAGTGATTACTGGGAAGATGAGGCTAGGCTCAAGGGTTGCTAGCCAAAGAGGAGCAGAGCTACTTGGATTTTTTCCCCAATCACTTAAAACGCTACTTGACATTTGGCTTCTTTCCTGCGGCTCTTCTGCCATGCATTTTAGGATTATTTTAATTCAGCATTAATGCACCAGCCGACCTCGGTACTCTTATCTGTGGCACGCAAACGCGAGTCTGGATAAGAATTGACGCGTGCCTTGTTTTAAAGCAGATCTCTAAATTGATTTTTCCATCACGCTGAGCATCATGTGAAAATCCTATGAATGGTATATATCACATTTTAAGATTGTGTTTCAATTCTGTAACAGGCTGCACATAATAATATATTATTAGAATCAATTCTTCCATCTTTGATCACCCACAGATACAGATCAAATTCTGGCCCTTTGTTGATTAAAACCAATCTTCTCAAAAAACATCAACTTAAATAATAATGTTTTAAAGAGCCTGAAATGAGCAGCAATGAGGTACGTTATTGAATGACTGTTAACTTCAGCTATAAGAATTTATGAAATATGTTGGCCTCTAAAACCAATTAATTATCTAGGGTCACTAAAGCCAATTTAACTGTGTTAATCAATCAGGGCGTCTATTTGCCTGGTTTCATCAGCCGGGCCATGGTAAAGCACCATAATTAATTTATAGCTCCATTAACACAGATAGCAAAAAAAAGAATCTATAGAAATATCCCATTCTTGATCAACAAATGAATTAAACAGTAGGTCGTTAGATAGTCCTCTCATTTTCTGACGTCTTTCCTCGCTATCATAGCAGCCTGTACTCTAATGAAGTGCATCTTCTTAATTGGAGTAGACCTCATGGCACTTCCCCTCCAGGAACTCCCTGAGTTTGAGGGGGAAAATATGAAATGACAAAAGAAATTAATATACACTGTGGAGAGGGAGAGGATAGCCAGGGTGTTGCAAATGAGCCTCTCGAAATCACCTTTATAATTAATTGCTCAAATTTAATTGTATTAAATAAAAATAACACTTATTGGGGAACTCAATTAGCATTAATTAAGCTTGATATCCTAATTTGGAAGACTTGTTGAAGAAAACAAGCGTTTTTTATCGTGTGCGTGCGTGTGTGTGTGTGCGCGCGCGCGAGCGTGTGTGTGTGTGTGTGTGTGTGTGTGTGTGTGTGTGTGTGTGTGTGTGTGTGTGTGTGTGTGTGTGTGTGTGTGTGTTTTTACGCTGGTGTTGTTGAATATCAGCTTGCTGCCTTTGGGCTGCTTTGCACTCCTTTGAGAGTTGAAAATGAGAAATGGAGATGAAATATCAGGAGGTGCTAAATTAGCTGCCTGATCTGCACTTATTGCTGCACACACACACACACACACGCACACCCACACACACACACACACACACACACACACACTCAGAGTCATTACTTAGCTGTTCTCCCTCTCTTAACATTCCAGGCATGGCACTGCATCGAGATAGCAGATTTATCAAATGGGAAAATGAATGCATGATGATCAGTTAAATTGAAAATCAGCGCCCGCATGACAGCCCGACCTGACACCTCCGTAATTAGAAAGAAAAATGATGGCGTCCGATGCATAATAGAGCAAAAACAATTTACACTCTCCCATAATGATCCGCCGTTCAAATTGAAAACTTCTCCGGGTAGAAATTGAATTCATAAAGTGTGATTCATGGAGGACACATCTCCTGGAGGCTGCGCGGCTCAGTATCGATTGATAGTTTGTCTTGGGTCGTGCGGCAGGCTGCTTTCAGGCAAAAGCTTAACTACTTAAGCAAATCGCTAATTTCACCTTAAGGCCACCAGTGTGCAGCCAGCGATACCTCCTATTCAGACGGCAAATGAATTAAACATGAACAGTCCCCCCCATCACTACTGCGCTCTACTCCAAGACATAGATAAAGATTGGGAAGGAGAGTGAGAGAGAAAGAGAAAGAGGAGAGCAAGTGAGAAAGAGGAGAGTGAAGGAGAAT
>JAVSBV010000086.1:3813931-3827565 GCA_033117975.1 Parotocinclus spilosoma | reverse complement strand
TTTTCATGGGATGTATGTAATGGTTTTAATGGGATGTGTGTAATGGTTTTAATGGGTTGTGTTAAACACAGGCACACACCACACACACACACTGAGAATGTCATTCAACTACTCATTCATGCAATTAATAATCAGTCAGCAGCAGTGCAATGCATAACATCATGCAGATGCAGGTCAGCACCTTCAGGTAATGTTCACGTCAGCCATCAAAATGATTGGAAAGTGTTATTTCAATTCTTTTGACTATTAGTAATGGATGGACTGGGCTCTGTATTTTTCCCCAGGATGACAGTGGAAGGGAAAAACTCCTTAGGAGGACCAATACTCAAAAAGAGACCCAACCTCCTTGGGCAGCCTAGATGTTATTTCATTTTAAAATATTCCCTGTTTTTGGCAAGCAGTGTAGTAAGCTATAGTAGAAAAACAGAAGCTAATTAAAGAAAGCATAATATTGAGTACAAATATAAAATATAATAAGCCTTAAAATATATTTAATCAAAAATTATTATGCTAGATAATATTATACAGTCCAGTAAACACTGTAGGTCAATGTAGGTTCTTGTGTCCTCAAACAGAAAGCATTGGTGGCATGGCATGCTTAGTCAACCAGAGGAGGGGAGGGGAAGTTGTTGCCCTGTAATGGGGTCCAACAGAAAAAGGACTCAAACTGATGACAAAAGAACAGCATGAATTTAGCTAGCTGCAGAACAGCTCACAGGGAAAACAGAACATGTAGTTAGTGAAATTATAAATGCGGCGTCTATTAACAAAACGCATTTGTGCAACTGTTGCATGAGTTTAACAGTGTAGCTAGTAAAGAAGCAGAAGGTAATCGGAAGGTTAGTCATCCTCTAATCCATCATCAGTGCTCACAGGACGCTGTCTACAGGATGCTGGTGGCTGGACAATTTTGGCTAGTTGTTTTTTTTTTTCAGCCCAACAGTAAAACAAGTGCTGAAAAACTCTACCACCCCAATAGGACATTAACATAAATAAAGCCATTTTTGCTGTATATGTAAATATGAACCAAAAGAGTAGTGTTAGGAAGTAGAATACACATTTTTCTATGGCAAAAATAAATAAATAAATAAATATGAATCATTTGAATTACATTTGTGTTTATATATACATTATGCATATGCACTAAAGAGCCTTTTGTTCATTAGATTACGCGTCACTTTAGCGTTATAGCCGGCGTTATTTTCCTTGTCATATTTCGAAACCCATCACAGACCACAGTTTCTGAAAGCAGTGCCACAACCTATTCATGCAAGTGATCCGTGCTTGTGAATACAGAATGCTAATCATTTCCGCCACTTTAAGCAGCCTACGTCTCCCCTCTCATTACAGGGAATTAATTCGACTTTATTTAGCCAATGTCTGGAGCTGTCATAATGTTAATCTGAGCTGAAATTTTCGCTCCCCACTCTCTCCCTGACCCTTGGCACCCGGATTGGCGTGTTGTAATAACCCGGATCTTTCAACAGAGGCCCTGGTAATTGTTACCTTATTAGCATGCAAATTGTTTAATTAATATTATTATGAGGAAGTATATAATCCGTTCGTCTCTTGACCTCCAGCCCAAACAGCAACCCTCTGCATTTCAGTGTGTACATTTTAATGAACCCTTTAAAAATGTCTCACGACTTTTTTTCCTCCTCTCTTCAGAGCCCCCCTCCTGTAGGGTATTCAGGGAGATCTTTCAACGTCCTCCTTTCTTGTGCCTTCAAACTTATGTTTTTTTTTATCTTAGACTACACAGTGATGAATAAGTCCATTTATTCGTATCGCCCTCTAATTTTTTTAACATCAAATATTCAATAATTGCCCGTCCGGGCTCAGCGAAAAGCGGCAGCCCTTGACACGCGCTCCCTGGAGACTCTGCATTTAAATCCGCTTTTCCGCACCCAACCGACGTTGTCAGATCCGAGCTTTAATTAACCCGACAATAAGACAAACAAGACTTGCATTCGGGCACGTTATGTCCTCTTGTTTTCTTTTTATTTGAATTCGTAAGGGTTTTTTTTTTATCTCCAACTTGCCTGTGCAATAGAAACAAAGTGCATTGCTTCACGTTAATACAGTACACAGGCCTAATCAAAATAGGCTACTTATACGCGAAAAGCAAACTTGTGTGTCTGGATATTTCCCGTGCTGTAACCCTGAATCTACACTACCAGACTGTAAAAACACTTTTAGGCCTTTGCAGCAGATTGTTTACATCCATTCTCCATGGAGTGTAATACGCGTCTGTTCAGTGAAAACCTGGAAGCAGAAAGCTGAGCTGTATAAACTTTTTTGTAACTATGAACGACCTATAAGCTATTGGTGTGAGTTTGGATTTGGAGATGTCTATTATATACAACGGGTACAACTATAAACTACGTTTTGTTACAGCATTGCCTAAAATGATGGTTTCCCTTGCTATGAGAACTGGGTAAAGCACTCTATAGTCCAGTGAGACAAGTATAGTGTGTCACTTGGAATTGTTCATTTTGTAGTAGATAGTATAGTAGATCTACGCTTTTTCGATGGTCGGTGCAATTATCAGAGCTGTTCAATCACTTTGGCCTGCCCACAGTCTACAACTTTATTACATCTGTTCCCAAGGGTTTGTGGTCAGGGATGGACACAGGTCTACGAAATTACACCAGGCTCTCACTTCGGATTGCAAGAGAGAATATCACCAGCAGTCAGTGCTACCTGGATTAGGACCTGACATGCTAATGTACTCCTCATCTCCAAACCTCTCTCATGGCAGAAAATGAGCATGTGCAGGCAAGTATACATCATTGACCCCATTAGCAGCAGGTGTTCCAGTGTAACACCCAGGCAAACAAACTAATCAGAGCGCCCATCCAACACCGATGCCCACATTACCAACATTACACAACATCAAATTCATTTTTAATTAGGCTAGCAAATTAATAGGCGGCAGTTGAGGAGTTTAATTACTCAATTAACTTCACGCACGTTAATTTTTAACTATCTAAATTAAGCCGCACATTTATTCGATTTGATGATAACTATAGAATTAAATCTAAATTAATTGTTGTGGACTATTTGATACGATGTAGGAGACAGTTCCAATTAAAACGGGGAAAAAAAGGCGTCGCGTTGCTCGTTTTTAGCGGCCAAATCCCTTTATTCGATTTATGCAGGCGAGAAACTCTGCTTCCAAATTTTCTCTGATCATGAAAAATTCTCTGCCCTCCTCCTTAATCCCCACAATTAAAAGTTTCCTCCATCTAATTATCTGTAATTGTGCTGCTGTCAAAGTAGAATGGAGAAGTGAAGGCGATTGATTTGGACTTTTAATTCACTTCTTCAGTTCTGATAGAAGGGAAAGTAATTCCCTTCAAATTACCTCATTCAATCCTGACACCCTAATGCCCTTCAAAATCTTTTTTATGCGTCGCATTTATATATTAAAAAAAGGGAATCCAAAATGAGCGCTGCCTCCTAATAATAACAACCAAACTTCCATTAGAATAATAATTTCATTTCAATTAAAACTGACTTATCACCTTTGCTAAAACGTGCTTAATATGCCGAAAATTATCAATGCTTGAAGGAGCGCAAACTGGGGAGTCTAATTGTAATCAGCAAATCAGAGGTGCTTGTCGCCGGCGCGCCTTTCGCAGAGAGCCCGTTCGGAAATAGAACTAATTTACTCAACTCCCCGGGGAAATCCGCTCAACAGATTAACATTTTCAAAATATAGTAATGATATAATTTGAGGAATGGTGACGCCAATTTGCGAGAAGCCTTTGTGCGGAATCATTTGCATTTTTCCACCGCCTGCATTTTTCCCCTGTTAATTACAGCTCTGCAGATGAAGGGTGCGCAGTTTGACTCATCGTTTATTATTCAACTTCAATCTGGTAATGAAACACAACGGCAAAAGAAATGGCCAAATCTTCCCCAAAGTGTTCTTTAATTCCGAACCTCGTACCGAACCTCGCTAACACGTATGTTAGGAAGTGCCGTGATAGAATCGTCATAAAGAACAAATATGTGTGAAAGTTTGTGTAAGTGTGTGGTGTGAGAAAAAAAAAAGTGTCCCAGAAGGATAGAAAGACCTGACTTCTTTTTTTGTTTTACCTCATGGCGACATTTGGCTATGGAGGTTCAGGTTAGGGTTAGGTGTAGATCTAGGATTAATTATCTACAGCAATATTATATCAATGGAAAGTCCCAACAATGACAGAAAAACCTATTTATTACCTATTTATTCATATTTCACTGCACAGTAAAGATGTTGCTTCCTGAACACTTTCCGGTGTACTTTACCGGACTGGGAGCTACTTATCCAAAAAATCTTGCTTCTAACACTTTTTGTATAAATGGCCTACTCTGGTGATTTACCACCATATATGCTGTTCACAAAAATATTATTATAATTTTGGTGAGCAATATATTATGTCTGTTAGTATATTGCCAACAAAGGCTAGTCTTTGTTAGACTAGAGTTTAAGTAAACTTGAGTTTAAGTGCAATGCATATGCCATACCTGGGTAAGCTTAGAAAAGGTTAGCTGTTGGAAGACTATACGAATATAAAACTGCTCAGATGTAAATATACTTAATGATAAGAAGTCTTTAGGAAGATTTAATATAACAGAGATTTCTTGTAAAGTCCGCAACAACTGCAATATATTGTGTTACATCTGTGGCAAGTGTACGCTTAAGGCTTAAAAACACACCATGACTCCAAATGACTGGGCCTGCCATAGCCAAATGGTTCAGGGTTCAAATGCCACCTCTGCCAAAGCTGCCACATTTGGGTCCTTAAGGAAGGCCCTTAACCCATGATTGGTTAAATTGTAAGACTATTACAACATATTTCAATTGCATAAGTTGTAAGTCGCTCTGGATAAGATCGTCTGCTAAATGGCGAAAATGTAAATTATTCATAAAGCCTACTTCTGGTGTAAAACTGGTGACCAAGATAATCCATGTGCTCCTCAAATTTGTTGTGCAGCATGTGCAGTACAGTTGAGGCAACAGAGGGATCTAGTGATGGACTGACCTACTGTCTGGTATGAAGTAGAAAACTACCCTGATTCAGATGTTAAACCCTTTATGTCTGGTTATACATATTTGATAACACAGTCAGAATTAAATTACATGGTCAGTGACAGATTTGAGAAAATGGTAAAGCAGAATTACAAAATTGTAGCCTTCAGAACCATCAAGAACATTTCACAAGCTTGTGACAACCTCTGTTTCTTACGGATTGTTCATGGCTTTGGGTTATGCATCTTTTTTGCAGATTAATCAAAGTGAAGCCTGAAAGTTGTCCTGTTACGCAATAGATTTAGTGCACATATCAGAACCCTACAATAACATAGAACTGTACAAACAAAGTATAACAATTGATGCTGCAATATCAGTGGTGATCTAAAAGTATTGTTACTGGTGAATGCCGCTTGGTCATTGCAACCATCAAAAAGCAGCATCAAGGCAACTGGGCTCCATCATTGGTGGACACTGGCATGAGAGGCGCCAGAAATTTTGTTTATTTATTTGGTTTATTTAACACCACTTTTAGGAGTAAATGCTATTTACGGCAGACACAAGGTTACATAGATGCTAGTCATACATAATCAGATTGTACCAAATTAACATAATCAATTAAGCAACTGTTCATTTGGATTCTGGAATGAAAGAAATAAATATTAGCCACAAAACATTTTAACCTCAGTTTCCCTATTAATATGTGCTTGAGCGATTAAGCACAATCTGATTAAATTCGATCAGTTTGATTTAATCCTTCTTCAAATCTCTAAGTGATACTGCAGAATTGAAATTATTTTTATGTTCACCTTAAAACTGTCTATCATAATATCTCTTTTCCAGGGAGCAAAATATTTGGAAATGAATTGTAATGCTTTTGCATAGTTACATCCTTTCTTTCAGGATCCAACAGCTGATAGGAATGTATGTGTGTGTGTGTGTGTGTGTTAGTTAGGATAGACCTACCTGTTTAATAGCTAAATGCAGTACTAACAGGCTGCACTTACCCCAAAGCACAGGCCCATCCCCTCTACATGTGTTATTTGAAAAGAAAGCACATAAACACGACCTTGTATGAATTTGCACCGGTGGACAATACAGCACGTAGGCTATATAAAGCAACCATACATTAGGAACGGTTGGCTTTTGTTTGAGAACTGGCTACCGTTAATCTCTTCCTAGGTCAGACAGATCTGGAAGAGGGAGAGCGTTAACCATTACAGCCTAGCCATCTGCTGCTGCAGACATTTGAACACCCAGGAGATCTGCTTAGATCCACCTCGTAAACGGGGAAGATGTTTTAATTAAGAGAAATCAGGTTAACTTAGCGCTAATTAACAAGCTATCTTCCATAATGAATTATACGCGCTGGTCTGTCTTCGTCAAGTAAATTGCAACATATTTTAATTGCATATAAATGAGCCGGGTCTACAAGCCTAGATACTAAAACTATAAATTCTACATCTGCTTCGATGCTCAAGAACAATTTAATTTTAACAACAGTGAAACGACCCGCCCTTCCTTGCCAAACTAACTAGAACAGTTAAGTGCGCATAAGCTATGATAAGTCTGGAGATCTGCGGCTCAATAATAAGTCTAACTTTTCAGGCCTCTACGGTTTAAAAAAAAAATGAAAGCACGTGCGCCATCATGCGGTGATTTATGCAATTCTCGCACGGCTACATCACACCTACTTATTTTCCCATCCCGGTACATTTAAATTGACCAAATGTGTAGTCATAAACACGTTTATTTACAGGTCTCGAGCTGCATAAGAATTAGCCATGTGCCCAAAAGCATAACAAGCTCTCGCATTCAGTGGTTTATTAGGTATAATTATAATGCAGCCAGTCTATCAAAATTCAATCATGCATAAAGGCATTATTAACCAAGAATAATACTATCTCACCATAGAAAATAAGTTGGATTTCTTTCCTCCAATTTGCTCTGTCTGTAATTACTATTCTGTTCAGACTCACTGTGAGTTATACAGTGGAGCTTATGAACCATTTGAATTGAGAACTTTTCATATTTCTGCTTAAATATGATCTAAACGGTCACCAAATTTTATCCCAATTCCTACAAGTTATAAATAAATATAGCATTGTAGTAGTAAATATCCAATACTGAAAAATTATCCTTATTAATGTATTAAGGATCATTATAGAATATTATATGTGCGTGGCAAAAGTATGAAGCTCAGAGTAACAGTTAATTTGAAGGTGGTGTCAGGTGTTTTCAATCGATTACAATCAGGTGTAGGTCTAAGTGGAATTATTACATATACTTATTGAAGTGTATATGGCATAAACAAAGTGTGATGTTGGAGGGGAGCTCTGTACATGAATGAGACCAAAAAAGAACATTTCTGGTTAAATGTTAAGCCCTGTATCTTATCTATGACACATGCTGGTGGTAGCATTCTGGTTTGGCCATGTTCTGTTGCACCTGGAACAAAGTGGCTTACCATGGGTAATTCAGCCAGACAATGACCCCAAGCCATTCTACCAAAGGACAGTTAAAGAATAATACAGTTTTGGAATAGCCTAGTCATTCACCAGACTTTATTCCAAAATACATTTTGAAAGAAAGTACAGTGAGCTGTGCACATGAGTAATCCTACCAAGATCTCAGAGAAGCTGCTCTGTACAGAAGAGTGCAAGGCTGCTCAACACTTACCATAAACATGTAGCTGTAGTTAATGCTACACAAAAGGGACACACCAGATACTGGAAGCAAAAGTGCACATACTTTTGATGCTTTACATATATGTAATGGTTTTCATTAATAAATGAATAACTACGTAACAAAGTATCATATTATAGTTTCTTTAATTAGCTTATCTTTATCTACTTCCTAGACTTGATTAGGTTTAGGTCATATTTTTGCAGAAATATAGAAGATCCTAAAGAGTTCGCAAACTTTAAAACACCACTGTGGGTCTGAGTAGCTGAACAAAGACGCAGCAGGGAAAGGAAGTCTGGATTTCATTTACAAGCTTATAAATCTAAGCTAATAATGTCTTGTACACAAACATAAGCTTATTATGAGCAGTCTAGTTCAGTTTTCAATGCAACATAAACATTGGTAAAATAATGAAACAGTGTGCCTATATAAAACATATCCAAATATTCTCTGTTATATTTATGTTATATTATTTTTTCTGCATACAGATACAGATCATGTTTTACCTTGACACCCTTTTGACACCCTGGATGACAAGAGGAGAAACTAAATTCTTGATATATTTACCTTTATCAATACTCTATGCAAGTTTTTTTTTAGAATTTACAGTTTAAGTATTTGTGCTTACAGGGTGGCAATAACTCTTTAACTAATACTTAACTTCTCCACAGGAAGACAGCAAAGGCCACTGCTACCAGCATTGTGTGCTGTTAACTTTTTTCTCGAAGCGCTTCCCTAAAGCAACAAATATTCCACACATTTAAGTGTATGTGAATGCGCAGGGAAGTGCATTCAGCTGAGTCACAGCATGCTTATGATTTAGTTGCAAATCTCTGTAGTTTTAGAAGGTGTGAAATGGATGTATATTTGTTTTTCACAAGACCCCACGTATGAAACAGTATAAAAAGGTGAGAAGCTACATTGATGCTTGTCACCCCTGAGACGCTAATCCACCACTGCCTAAGTGAGAATTGCCGATGAGTGGTCTTTAAACACCCAAAAAGCTTCATGACACTGTTTGTCAGGCACTGTTACAAAGCAGCAAAATGAAGAGTGGCTGAGAAATAGACACACTGGTGCATAGTGGCAAATTTAGAAGAATAAACGTTTGTTCTTGTAGTGGTGTGAGTGTGCTTGTGTGTGTGTGTGTGTGGTTGGGAATGGGAGGGGGATTGACAGGGGCATAATGTGGGATATGAAATTATTACAATCATTTTACTATTCAAGCAGTGCGAGCAAAGTAAAGGAATCCCAACGATGAAGCAGGTGTTCTCTGAGAGGTGCCATCTGGCAGCAGAATTAGGAGCTTATGAGCCAGGTGCTCATGCAGCAGAGAGGAATCAGTGATGAACTCTAATGTGATCTCTTCCCCCCATGGCCTCCAGCAACATGACTCTGCACTGATACAGGCTAAAGAATGCTCTTTGTTGTACATCAGTTTCATTTGTGTGTGCGTATAGGTGTAAGTACATGGTTTAATTAAATCTGATTCCATTCTGCAATATTTGTCTAGCACCTTAACAATAGTCATTGTCACAAAGCAGCTTTAAAGAGTCTGTGTTAAGACTCCTGCTGAACAACAATACATCTTGTCAGGATCCAAATTAGTTAATTAACTATGGGCAAATTTGAACTCTTTTCTGTCGAGCAAACTAAATATGTCATGTTTATTAGTAAAATTTTAAAATAAGATAAGTTAGGATAAGATAAATCTTTATTAGTTCCACAGTGGGGAAATTCACATTATTTCACATATATTATATGGAAAGCTATCGATTAATAGTAGAAAAAGAAATAAACATAAATAAATAAATGTACTCTATACACCATATCAAACATTATTTACATGTTATTTACAGATACATTTATTGACCTGGTTTTGCTGTAATTTAATATTCTTTTAGTATTTATTTAGTTAGCATCTAGGCCACCCATGGAGGACGGGTCCCCTGTTGAGTCTTGGTTCCTTCCAAGGTTTCTTCCTACCATTTTAGGAAGTTTTTCCTTGCCTCTGTCGCCTTAGGCTTGCTCAACTTGGGATTGGCCTTTTAGGACAGTGTAATATTGTGATGCTGCCTTGCTCCATTGTAAAAGGCGCTATATAAATAAATAAACTTGAACTCAAGCTAAATTATGGCTGTCCACTACATTTTGGATTATAACTGCTGGGATTCCTTTCACTCCATCCATTAGTAAGGTTGTTAACTAATAAGGCTTTCCAGTTCATTTAGTTTAGGTTCTTAAATAACGGCAACTTTGGGCGGGGTCATTGCCATGCTAAAAAAGGAAAAGGACACACTCTGGAACTAAGTGGCATAGCATACGCCCTAAAAACCAACCCATATGCTTTTTTTCCACTATACCCCTCTAACAAACATTACAGTTGGCTCTATGGAAACCCAGATTCGCCCCTGATTCAGATCTTATTCAGAGTCAAAGTCAAATTTATTTACGTCTCAAATATCTAGGTCCAAATGAGCAAGCTTGGGATGACGGCGGCAAGGAAAAACTGCCCAAATGATGAAGAAAATACCTTGGGAGCATGTTTCAAAAAGTGACTGAACCTCATTGGGTAGATGTTATGTGTAAGACATCCCCTTTCTCACACACACACACCATACATATACAAACCTGGCAGGAAAACGTAGTCCAGCCCTGCCCTGAATGCACTGGGTGGTCATGGCATCAAAGCAATCACCTAGGATTCCTGATACAGCAGTGCTGCTGGAGTTTTTAAGCACTGCATTTACCAACCATAGACTCTACCATGTTGCTCCACCTTGTAGATGTAAGGTCAGAGAGTGTAGCTCCTCTGTTATTGCACAGGTTAAACCCTGGAGTGTTTAAAATCTCCAGCAGCACTGCTATGCTGGTCCATTTGGCATCCTGACTATTAGAGGGGAGGAACAAAGTACGTGGAGAAACAGATGGACTACAGACTGTAACTGTAGAACTACAAAGAGCTTCTATATGGTGAGATGAACTGACAACATGGATGACGAGTGTAGAAACCTAATAAAAGAGTGTGTGCACCTAATAAAATCATGGCTGAGTGTGTACAGCGCATACTTTACACCACTATAGGTGATTCTTTGGATTATTTGTGTTGTGCTGAGGCTTTGTGTGCTGCTGCTCAGATGTGGAAACCCATAAACGAGCAGAGGAACAGGTTTTGTCCTGAACTTGCCTTTAGTAGCAATCTGGATCTGAGTAGCGATTGCTGGAACAGAGAAAAGGCCAGTTCTGGGCTCTGCTGACTCTGTTCTGGGGGAGTGGCTCCATTGCTGAGCTGTTATTATTCCTAGATGGACCCACAGAGTAACCAGAATAGCTCTAGCAGTGAAGATGCTGGATAAGCTGACATTTGGGGATGCTGTGCAGACTTAGTGGCCGTGGTAGTTGAGCAGATGGTCCAGGGTTCGAATCCCACCACTGTCAAGATCCCACCTCCAATTGAACTCTGCCAGTGTTGAGCCCTTGAGCATAAGAGCATCTGCTGAGTGACTAAATGTAAACACAATGTAAGTGTAAGGGCAGTAAGCAGCAGAATCCAAGTTTCAAAAAGAGCTCTATTTCATAAACCACAAAGGATTATTTACACATCATCTAATCACTGACCTCCTGCTCTTCTGGATCATATTTGGGCCCTCTTGTCATCTGTTTACAGCCCGGCATGTGTCACACGAGAGAGTCGCAGCAGCTCCATCAATCATCTGTAGTTTCTGCGCTTCGAGATCAATTAGGCTCACGTAAGAGAACGAGAAACACAGACCTGCTTGGGGCAGAACCAAATCCTCCAGTTTAGATTATAATAATGAAACCTATTAAAACTGTTTGCAACGACGGCCCTCACAGGAACGTCCACAGTTGGTATGAATCATAATGAGGACGTGCCGGCTCTGAGTTCATTTATACAGTTGGTTTTGATTTTAGGTTGCAAAACATGTCACAGCTAGGCACAGAAACTGGTGTGATGTTAGTGTTTATCTCATACAGGCTCCCAGTATCAGGACCCACGTCATGGAGGGGCCAGTGCCAGAGGGGCCCTAATCATGAGATTATCTCAGTACAGGGCCGTGTTTGTTTTTCAGGAGCCATGGTAACATTTCAAAGGAAAATTAAACCTTTATTGGTTTGAAGAATAGTGTAATGTAATTAAAAATAATTACAGTAACCCTAGAAATGTACAATATAAATTTGATCAATAATAATAATAACGTTAGGGTGGCACATGGAGGCAGTTCTGTTGCCTGGCTTAATTCTGTACACTGTCTGTGTTGATTTTGGGACTGTGGTAGCCTAATGGTTAAGGTACTGGACTATGGACCAAAAGGTCCAGGGTTCAAATCACACCTCTGCCACAGTCGGGTCCCTGAGCAAGGCCCTTAACCCACAATTCTTGGATTGTAAGACTGTATTAATTGTAAGTCGCTCTGGATAAGGGTGTCTGCTAAATGACACAAATGTAAATGTACATTTTGTAAGTTCTCCCTGTGCCTGTGTGGGATTCTTCCTGGTATTCCTGGTGTTCGCTTCATCTTTAAAACCTGTTGGGTTAAAACTTTCTTTTGAAAATATGTTTTAATTTGTCTTAAAGTATTTGCTAATTATGTTGTCAAAAATGTCAACACGACTATTTTTTTTTTTTTTTACTTTTTATTTACGTGAGCTTGATTTCGAGGGAAATTGTCAAACTGTTTTGCAAGAAGCCTGATTACCTGTTCAAAAAAATATTTATATCATATTTTATATTAAGAATTTAACTTAATCTAATGTAATCTAATTTAGTCTAATAAAAACTAATAACATCATATATAGATAATAAGATAATAATAAGATAATATTATAAGATACCTAATCTTGTCTCATGTAGTCTAGTCTGATCTACAGTATGTAAGTCTAATCAAATATACAACTAACCTAAATTCATATCATCTAATATAATGTACTGTTATCTCATTTAATCTAATCTAATCTAAGCTTACCTTATCTCATATAAACTAATTCAGTCGAATATAAAATATTATGACCACATGGAATCTAATCTAACTAACTATAAGCTAATCTGATCTAATATAGTCTAATACCCTAATATAACCGAATCCAATCCAGCCTAAACTATTATAACAACATTTAACCTTAGCTAATCTTATTTTATCTAATCTAGTCTAATCTACAGTATTTTAATGTAGTCAAATGTACAACTGACCTAAATTCATATAATCTAATAGCTACTGTAATCTAATTTAATCTAATCCAATCTGTTGTAATCTAGCATAGCCTAATTCAATCCAACCTAAACTATTATAACCACATCTAACCTTGCTCATCTAATCTAATGTAATCTAATCGAATCTAATCTACAGTATTTTAATCTAATCAAATATACAGCTAAGCTTAAATTCATATAATCTACTGTAATCTAATTTAATCTAATCCAATACAACCTAAACTATTATATCCACAGGCAATCTAATCTACTCTAATCAAATCTAATCTAAGTAAATATAATGCAATATAATATAATATAATATATTATAATATAATATAATGTAACCTAACGTAACTTAATATAATATAATATAATATATTTTAATGTAATGCAACTTATAATATAATATAATGTAATGTAATGTAATGTAATATAATATGATATGATATGATATGATGTAATGTAATGTAATGTAATGTAATGTAATATAATATAATATAATATATTTTAATGTAATGCAACTTATAATATATTATAATATAATATAATGTAATGTAATGTAATGTCATGTCATGTCATGTCATATAATGTAATGCAATGTAATGTAATATAATATAATATAATATAATATAATATATTTTAATGTAATGCAACTTATAATATAATATAATATAATGTAATGTAATATAATATGATATGATGTCATATAATGTAATGTAA
>JAVSBV010000086.1:3802036-3813831 GCA_033117975.1 Parotocinclus spilosoma | reverse complement strand
ACATTGACATTTTGGACAGTTTTCTCATTCCTTCAATTGAACAGATGTTTGGAGGTGATGAAATAATTTTCCAAGATAACAATGCATCGTGCCATAGGGCAAAAACAGTGAAGGCATTCCTTGGAGAAAGACACATTCAGTCTGGCAACTGCTATCAAAGAGAGTTGGCACCAAATTGATGCAGAATACTGTCACTCATCAAGTCCATGCCTCAGAGACTGCAAGCCGTTACAAAAGCCAAAGGTGGTGCAACTAAATATTCCACAATGTTTTCTCTTCATTTATTTGAGTGTTCCTGAAAGCCAACAAATTGCACTTTGGAATGACCTTATTGTATCATGTTTTTGATCTGAGTTTTTTTTACAGAATAAAATGTCTGAATGAGTGCTTATCCAAGACAGGTGATTCCATACTGTTTTGCCAGGGGTTGTAGAAGTCATTAGGTCCAGGGTATTATTAGGTATTTTAGGATTTGATAGGGAAGAAAAAGCCATTTTATTTATACTACAGAATAGAGCAGAAAGCTCAAATTTAAAAGTATTATTATCAACAACAATAATAATAATTGTTTTGTATTTTTTTAAGTCCACAGGAAAGAATACTATAGTCCGCTATAATAGCTGAAAAGTTGTCTAAAAGCTTTTGCAACTGTCACAAAGGAGGTGCTAATGCGAATTAAAATGCTAAATAGGCTTAGTATATGAGCTACATGTAACTAATAAAATCGGCCTACTGCCTCGTTATCACACCAATTACCAAATCTGATACTTGCTGTGTGCATTAATAACCTACCTATAAACAAGCTGTTAAATCTTATCACATGCCCATTTTCCTGCTCAGCCTACACTAATCACAACCTCAACCCGTTTCCTGTCCAGCCTATGTGATCTAAAGCATCAGCCTGTTTCCCTAGGCAGCTGTTTCACTTCTCAGTTTCAGTTTCCATTCCTCTACCTGGCTTGCATGCCCACCAGCAGGCTCACTAGTTTAGTTTAATATTCATATTCAAAATAATTTATTTTTGGTCTCAGTCTCAGTCTGTTCCTAAGTTTGGCCCCATCCATATTGAGCCTACATTAAATCCAAAGTCCAAACCTTTTCCGCTACAAGAACACACTGGGGATATTGCAGCTCTATTGTTGGAGGTATTGTTCTGAAAATAAAACTGCACAAGCTGATTCCTCCACAAATTTTCACACATCATATTCTGTTGAATTGGTACTGCCCATTACATTATCTATGCCCATTATTCTTTTCTAGTATATTCTATGTCAATAGTAGCCTTGACTAATAATGTGGACAGCCTCACTAGCTGTCTCCTTAGGAGATGTATACATATCCCTTGCAGTCATGCTGGAACAGACAGGGGCCTTCCCCTGATTGTTTCTACAATGTTGTAAGCATAACTTACAAGCAGGTTTAAGCAAGTGAAGGCAAGTTTAAAAAAATGTCTTGGTATTCTAAAGCATTAAGATTTTCCTTCACTGGAACTAAGTGGTGTAGGCTAACCCTAATACAAAACCCTGTTCCGCTTCCATAAAACTGAGCATTAGCCAAATCCACACTAATTGATGATTAAACACTCCACATAATATGTTTACACATCTTCAGAGTCTAGTGGTGGCATGTTTTACAAGACTTGTTTATTAGCCCTAAATGGCTCCAGTTCAAAAATAAGTCTGTTCTGTTTTATATGGAAAAATCTTCTGATGTGCATGGCTGCACAACAGTTAGTGAAAAGTGTTTAGTAACAGTTTTGCTACGCAAAGGTACCTGAATGCAAAGGCTCACATATTTTGGGCATGGACAGATATGTGCTACTGGATCATTTTCTTCAATAAATATAATATAGTTTTTTCTGCATCCATCCTACACAGTGATGCAGAGCACCTCAGTCTCAAAGGAACTCATCATCAGCTGTCATTAAATAAGTACATCTTTCACATCAGATGACTTTCTGTCATAAGTAACACATTTATCCAAGACTTTTGCTATACTGAGGGTAAATTTATTTCAAAAACTTTTTCAGAGTTATTTAAATAGCAATTTACATGTTCCTTTTCAATTTTAAGCTAATATGCAGTTCATCAGTTCAGATCAGACCATTACATAAAAAATATCCTGAGCTGGTCTTCCTTCAACATTTGTTGTTTAGTAGAAACTGGTTATAATTTAAGCCATAGAACACTTAAGGTTGTGTGCTATCATGAATACCTTCATGATTGTGAGTTGGTCACAGGAATCACAGCCGTCATGTTATTCGCAATAACACACAACCTTAAGTGTTCTATTGCTTTTTTTGCAACAGTTTTTACAACAAAATAAATGAAAGAGAATAAATCAAAGAAGTCAGCATAATGGGTTAGTGGGCAGTACTGTTGCCTCACAGCAAAAAGGTCCTGGGTTCAATCCCAGGTGAGTTCTATCTGTGTAGCGTTTGTCTTTCCAGTGTCTGTGTGGGTTTACTACAGTTTTCTCCCACATTAAAAAGACATGCTTTGGATTAAATGATTATACCAAAGTGACCCTAATGTGCGTGAGTGCACGTGCCCAACAATGGATTGGTGTCCTCTGTAGAGCTGTTCCTGTTACCAGCTAGGGGCCGGCTCTCCCACATCCCTGTTCAGGATTAAGTGGATAAGAAGGTGAATGAAATAATAAATCAAATAAGGCCTTAAAGTTCCATAATAAATTAGCTTTAACACTGACAATAAGTTCTGCCAAAAAATGGGTCCACAAAAATGAGTTGTTGCTGATAACAATTCCTAAACCTGTTCTAGCACAGATTAAGTAGCACAACCAAGTAACATCACTTTGAAATACAAAGTGCAAAAAATCATAATAAAATCAATTAAGAATTAAGCAAATTCCATTATTTGCAGGTCATATGTTTGCATGCAGAAAGCTTAACATGACTTGGCAACGCATGAGCAGATTGGTACCATTTTGGTGTGAAAAAGCTGTGCCGTTATCACAAATATCGTCTAGGTGATAATTCTTCTCAACCAATCACATTGTAAGGTCAGAACTAACTGTTGTGTAAATGTCCCTCAATCTCACCTGTTTAAACCAATTTCATATGTTTACGATTAATTTTCTATTTGTAGATACACTGGAAACCAAATAGTACGTTTGACGTTTTATTTAAGTTGTCACAGTTACAGAATAGCAAGCATGCAGGCACTTGGGTTGGAAGGGGTAATATACCGAAGCTTCACAGATCACAGCAATTTGTTACACCACTGTGATTATACTCCCTTTACTTACTGTCTCCCAGGTTCCTTACTGTGCCTCATATAAAAGTAATGTAGCTCAGTCTTCTGCCTTCCCAGTGATTCCAGATGCCTGTAAAAGAAGTCAATTTACATCAAAATCTGCAGAGTTAAACCCCCCTTTGCAAGTAGCCATAGCAACCAAGTTGCAGTCATGGCCAACCACAGACTGAGGACTTAAATGATATTCATGTTAACATCTACCTCAAAGCCACAACAAAGACAAAATAAGCATGGGGATACAATGTATTATGCCCTTTGTACATATTAATGTGGATAATTTGTGTATACATTAATTACACAGTGCATATGTTGAAACAGACAGACATTCAGTTGTTCACACTTTTCCAAGGCTCAGTTTCATGGTATGTGAATAGAATTACAATATATTAAACATGTTAAATATTAAGATCTGTATTTGATGCATACTGTACTCTTCTAAAAACAAGGGTTTGGATGTGAGTAAGGATAAGTGACTGCATAGACTTAAATAATTCTGTGAAATGTCAGCATTCACTAAGCATTTATGAGCTTGACTCCCTCTGAAGGATCCTTCCAGCAAGAGTAGGAGTGTGTTTAGAAAGCCAAATAGCACATGTTGTACATCTTTTAAAGTCCTTGATATATCATTCAGGATTTTTGACTAAGGTGAGAATGAGTACAGGGTTTCCTTCTGGCCTTTGGTTATCTAACCAGTTCTGAAAAAAAATTGTGTCTTGAGAGCTCTCTTCCCAGACCTGGACTAAAGCATCCGCTAACTCCTGGACAGTCTGTGGTGCAACGTGACGTTGATGGATGGAGCGAGACATGATGTCAGAGATGTGCTCAATCGGATTCAGGTCTGGGAAACGGGCGGGCCAGTCCATAGTTTGAATGCCTTCATCTTGCAGGAACTGCTGACAGACTCCAGCCACATGAGGTCTAGCATTGTCCTGCATTAGGAGGAACCCAGGGCCCAGTGCGCCAGCATATGGTCTCACAAGGGGTCTGAGGATCTGAGTCGGTTTCTAACCGTTTATGCAGACACATGCACATTTGTGGCCTGCTGGAGGTCATTTTGTTTACACTAAGACTAAACTACACATGGCAGAACTGTAGGGAATCACTTTTGAAGTCAATTGATTGCACTGGATTTTATTTAGGGGTATTTGAGTGCAGGGGACTGAATACTTTTGCACGTCACACTTTTCAGATTTTTATTTGATTAACATTTGAAAAACCATGTATAATTTACATCCCACTTCACAATTATGTGCTGCTTTATGTTGGTCTATCAACTAGCATCTCAAGAAAATACATTTCAGTTTGTGGTTGTAAAATGTAAAAAAGATTAAGGTGTTTCAAGCCACTGTGCATAATAAGAGCAAACCAACAGTTGTGGAAAATTGTACAATTACACAGCAGATCTTGTGACTAATTGTGGTGTGTGAGGAAGAGTTTACTCTTGGTCTGAGTGCTTTCTGCTGTTTTCCTAAGAACACTTGTCTCCTTATGCTATCAGCTGCAAAGGTGGCTCTTCATGTATTGACTTCAAAGTGTACTTGAAAACATTTAGTGAGCTCTGCTTTAACAAACAGAATCTCGGACACTTTCAAATTGTGTCATGTATTAAGTCTAGCATTTCTGATACTGTGTGATACTGTGTGTCTGTACATAGATGTGGGATCCATATAAATATTTATTATTCTTTCCGTTACCACTTTTAAATTTTATATTTTCAACATTTCGATTTTGTCCACTGAACTGTATTGCATGGCACCAAACTTTTATATAATTGCAGTACTTAGTATGACTGAGCTTGAATACATTTGGCTTGAATAATCCATAATTTATTAATAAAAAAATAAGTTTATTTAATTCAAGAATTCAGTTCATTAAATGTGTTGGGGGAGTTTTAAGAAAAGATTTAATTGTTGATGTGGCATTCTAGCTTTTTCATTCTTGATTGGCTTAATCGATGACTCATATTTGACTGGCTTAATTGATTTGTTAGAAGTGACAGGCACTCGAATCTGAATGACTGTGGTCATTAGTCATCGAAGAGTCACAACCATTATTCTTCATACCTGTTCATAAGATTAAAGAATATGAGATCTGAGCTTCCTAATGCTGCACCTCTGTTTGACTGCCTCCTTCTGCAGTGCTGTGGGAACATGGGCTGAATGTGGAGGAGGAGCTAACATATAAAAAGGAGAGAGGGAGAGAAGAAGACAGACTGAGCTAGAGATGGAGAGAGAAGCACACAGAGACAGAACAGGGATAGGAAATAAAGACAGTGGCTGTTTAAGTTAACTGAAATCTGAATGTTCTACCATTTAGTAGTGGAATATAGAAAATAAATATGACCATGGATCTCTCCAGTGGATAATTAGTGATGCACCTATTGTTTAAGTAAGTAATTATGATTGTTATTTTTAATCTATCTGATATTCTTGCAGTGCATGTGTATGGAAAATGCACTCTTTTAAAACTCCTGTTGTTGAATTTGTTTTTTTCTTCCAAGAAATGCATTTTCTTATGGATTTCTGATCCGCCATGGCAGATCTTCAATATATTTAATATGCGTATATGGGCTAGTGCAAATGGCAAATCTTTAGTAATTCACTAATTCATATTGTACCATTTTCATAACTGTGCAAAGGTTTGATTACACACAATATCTGTCCTTTGTTAATATCAACCTTTTATCTTTTTGTAACCAAATATTTGCTTGTAGTGACCCAGGCCATAAATACATCTGTCTTGTTATCAGTTATATAACAGTTTACATAGTGCTGCAGGACACTTTGCTTCCCTGTCAGCTGGCTTCTGGCTTTTTTCAACTCAGAGTATCAGCTAGCTCTTTTTCCTACAGGAGACACTTCATGTCACGCTTTGTCAAAGCCATCTCTGAGCAAGACCATGAATTTTGATACTTGCCCATGTGCGTTTTCTTAGAGCCACTGTTGCAGGAGCAGCTTAGATTTCTACGTGCTGCAGCGACAGTGTAATCTTAGCTTGTCAGTTATATCAGTAGCAGTGTTAAAGATGTATTGAAGATTTTCAGATTTGTTTTTAATCATCAATATTATTTTGAGACTTTAGAATACCAAACAGTAACCATCATGTTACAAAAAATATTTTGAAACAATTAATAAGAAGTTACCACTTTTAGGAATTCATCATCTTGTCTTAAAAACAACTTAATTTTTGTAAGCTTAAATACTATACAAGTATATGGATGCTGTTTTAATGTTTGAATGAGTATTTAATATCTACTGAATAATACAATCTAAGAGATATAAAAGGAAAACTGGACATTGTTTAATTTATCCCTTCTTCGCACTCTCCCTCCCTCTCTCTCTCTCTCTCTCTCTCTCTCTCTGTTATTGTTATTTAATCATTTGTCCTCTTTTTCTAGTATTCTGCCTTTGTTGCCCCTTCTCAAATATACAAATGTCTGTGAAATCATATTCAAATGGTCCAAATGATGCATTGACAAAAATGTAGTCCACTGTACTTACACAGATGCTTTTGCTGCTGTACTAAACATATAATGGTTGCTGTATTATTAAAATTATATTTAGTAAAACTTGTATTAAAGTTTATGTCATAAATGGATTTAGCACACCCACCATAAAAAAGGAAAACATTCTTATTGGTATATACAGTATCTCACTAGCATGCTTTGTGTGCTTCTGTAAATTAAATACCAAATAAGAATATAACACTTAAACTTACTTATCACCCACACCTTTAAAACCCTGCGACTGCAGGGGTCCATGCTAATTGACCCAGATATTTCATTCTATTTAGACTAAAGGTTTTTCAGCAGAGCTTTATGTTCTTTATTTTTGTTTACAGTGGCTGCCCATACCAATTAGAATCAATATTTTACACTTGAGAGATTCTGCTCCTTTGTGATAATGTATGCTATTGGAAAATTACAAAAACACACACTGCAAACACTGCAATTTCCTGTAATTAGAGAAAAGCATATATGTGGGGGAAAAACTTGTTTATGATTGATTAAAATGAGGCAATTGTGTTTTTCGCAGCTGTATTGATTTCTGAGAAGGAAGAATATGTGCCTCTGTTGAACAGCATTGAATGGTATGTTTCCTTTATTTCAGCACCTTTCATTCTCAGCCTATTACATGCTACATATTTTTGTTAATAATATAAATGCTATTGTCTAGAAATACTGATGATACTGATAGTGTCATAGTGGAGATTTTTTGTTTTCATTATGATTCCCATTGAATTGCTATACTATATATATTTTTATTTTATTTTAGCCAGAACACCTGCTGTTTCATTTTTGTGTGTAACGCTTACATAAATTACTGCACAATCATGAAGATAAATGAGTTGTTATCATTTACCCTACACAAAATCTTCTAGAGGCTATTCAGGATTCTGATTGTGTCAAATAAAATGTTAGGTGCCATAATATGCAATACTTAACACTTATCCTGAGAGCTGTATTGTAATCAGATCATGCTTTGCATTAATGATAACAATCTATGACATTTGAAGGTTCTTCATATTCATGGCACACAATGTCTGAGCTTGAGGATCTGAGCAAAGCCATGGGCCACTGGAATGCTTCGGACAGTTGCCAGCCAAATGCAGCCAGCATCATTGTGTCTGTAGTGTTCTCACTCATCTTCCTGCTAGGCACTGTAGGCAACAGCCTTGTGCTTGCTGTGCTCCTACGCAGCGGGCAGCTCAGCTACAACACAACCAACCTGTTCATTCTCAACCTCAGTGTGGCTGACTTCTTCTTCATTATCTTCTGTGTGCCTTTCCAAGCCACCATCTACTCACTGGAGGGCTGGATGTTTGGCTCCTTCATGTGCAAGGTGGTGCACTTCTTCATCAATCTCACCATGTACGCAAGCAGCTTTACCCTGGCTGCTGTTTCAGTTGACAGGTGCGTACACCCACTCACCTCTCTCTACACTCAGTGCTTACCTTAGACGAGGAAGCAATTAATCTAAAAGCTGTACTTGCTGTAAAGAACATAGCTGGCCACAGTATTGGCAATTATTTGATTATCTCACACCATCAAAGTTATCCATAGTAGGGAAATCTGCATTAGCATTAATAATGCAATATCATGGCATGAGACATACTGTCATATCAAAGCAATAAAATTGAATTATTTATTTCTTGATTTGCAGATATTTGGCTATTCGTTACCCTCTGCGTTCCAGAGAATTGCGAACACCATGTAATGCTGTTGTTGCCATGGTGCTCATATGGGGTCTGTCTCTAATTTTTGCTGGCCCTTACCTAAGCTATTATGACCTGATTGATTTTGAGAACAGCAATGTGTGTGTTCCTGGTTGGGAGGAATACAACCGCAAAGTGTTGGACACATGCACCTTTGTCTTTGGCTATGTCATCCCCGTGCTCATCGTCAGCCTGTCCTACACACGCACCATCAAGTATCTGTGGACAGCTGTGGACCCTCTGGATGGCATGTCTGAGTCCAAGCGAGCCAAGCGCAAAGTCACCAAAATGATCATAATTGTTACAGTGCTTTTTTGCATCTGCTGGCTGCCGTACCATGTGGTCATTCTGTGCTACCTGTATGGAAATTTCCCCTTCAACCAGACCACCTATGCGTTTAGGCTTCTCTCACACTGCATGGCCTACGCCAACTCCTGCCTCAATCCTATAGTCTATGCACTGGTGTCTAAGCACTTCCGCAAGGGATTTAAGAAAGTGTTTAGCTGTATCCTCAGCAAAAAGGGTCGCAACAAGGTTCATGTAGTGCACGCGGCGAACACTGTGCCTGGCTTCGAAGCAGCGTCCACTGAAGTTTCACATATGAATGAAGACAATGGCAGACAGAATGAGCGCGAGATGATAGACCGCCCGCTCACAGAATCACAGGATACAACAATGAACATAACGTTACCCTTCCAGAATCAGCCATGAGCATTCCAGGTCAGCACATAGTATGGGTCACGAACAGGGCAAAAATATTTAATACACTAATTATAATTACATGTAATAATATTTTTGAGCTTTGGCAAGATGCAGCAACCAAGGCAGTAGTGGCACATTTAAAAGCATATTTTAATGCCTTTTTAAATGTTTCTTGTTATGTGAAATAAAGAGCATTTAATCAACAATTTAAACAACTGTCTATATAAGTCTACCAATCTGTTACTAGTCATTTCACAGTATTAGCTGAAAACATAAGACTAGTGGTTGCTGATTTAGTTGCTCTTTATAATAGAAACATGTTTGTTTTTGTATGACACTTAAAGCTACTTATGACATAAAGGCTTATCATGACATAATCAATCGTGATAGCAATAGCTTTTTTTTTTTTTGCTTTGACCACTGAAGACAATGGACACCTCACCATTTTATATTATAGCTTACATAGTTGTGGGGAGCATTCAGTGTAAAGCAAAACTGTGAGTGAAAATGCTTTATTGATAACTGAGGCCAAAGGGGACTAGTCTTATGACTTATTTGATATAATAGATTTATCTGAGCTGACAACAGTACTTATCGGCAAAGCATCAATGAATGTATCATACATCAAACCTTAAGGCTGTTGAGCTACATCAGAGTAAAACCACATTGGCTAATAGATATATTTCCTATTTTAACTTCTGTGTTATGTTTTACATCATTGCATTGTTCTTATGTGGGCTTAATATTTATCTTAATAATTATTACGCTCCAATTTCTTGGGGTAAGGTTGCTGACTTTAACGATTCATTGTTTACCCACAAATTGTATGAAAACATATGAGTCATTTTGCACTTTTAATGTGTGTTTCAGTAAATTGTACAAACTGGTATGTTAAGCATTTAATGTTGATTTCAATAAAAGGACTTTTGCGATAACGTAAGACTTTAAAATGATTAAGCTGTGTCACAGGATACTCCTTGTCGAAATGTTTTGCTTCACAAGAGCTGAACTGGCAGGCAGCCTTGTGATGCTTGAATATGTATCCAGCATGTCTGCTGAAATGACCAATTTGGCTAGCATTTCAATGGTTTATTAGATTGTTTTAAAAAAATATTATTCTATTTCAGGCAACTTTGAGACTTAGATGTATATGCAGCATGACGTTTACCATGATGTCACAATGTGCACTTGGATTGCATCTGAAAGAAATAGTTTGGTGATTCCCTTGCTCTAATACAACTACTAAACCTAAATTAAATTAAATTCTCAATGTAGGTTAAATATGCAAACTGTGCTGAACTTTGCCTGTCCAGGACTGCAGTTGTGTCCCTTCATAAGCTTAAGTTCAAAAACACCATGAAATGGAGCATGATCAAAAACACCATTAAATAAGATATTATATCCTATATAGGCAACAGTTAGTAAACACCCTACAATGATATCCAAATTGTATGCATTACGTCAGGGCTCTGTGGTAGCTAGCCAAGTTGGTTATTAAGTTATGATTAACTTTTATGGCCACTTCTGGACTACTTGTTGTACTGGGGCACACACATTCTGTTAAGGTTCCTAACTTTCGCCGTTCGCCTGTCCTCGTCGGCCACCATTACAGAGCTATCGGTGAGTCGGTTTATATCCAGTGTCCAAATTATGACCTGACTTTGAACAGCTGCTTCTCCTGCTATTTAGCTGCTGGTTTTAGCGCTGTTTGGTGCCAGGTTGTCTTCATTCGGTACGCGCGCCCTTACGCGCACCTTTAGGGATAGTGGTAATGTTCCGGGGGCTTTTAGTGCTCTTTTGAGCCTTACTGTAGTCGGCTGCCCTCTCAAAATGAGACACGCCCTGGCTAGAGTGGCTGCGTGTTTGAATTATACGCGCCCCGGCATGGCTTTCCCACGCTACATGCGCGTCCGAGCTCACCTTCGCCCTCTGACGTTTGGACTACCTCCGTGCCTCGCCACTTGGGAGACGTCCCAAATCGTGCTCTCTGCACGCCTGCCCCATTGGCACTTCGGTGTGTCATAGTGTCATAACTCTTATTTACAGTAATTTCCTACTTCTTGTTTGCTTATTAGTATTGTTTATTTGTTTAATAGTCATTAGCGAATATTTTTATTATCTTCGCTATAGTCTAATTTAATAACTTTCTACTTTCTACAGCCGTTTCCCAGTTTCTTTTTACAGGTAACTATTACGGTGACTTTTACTGACTTTCCATCTCTTTCCGCTCTTAATCGGCACTGTACTTTGCTGTGCTCACATCTTAAATCATCAACCCACAACCTCTCCCAAAGCTAAGTACATTAAATTGATTAGTTATATTAGCTATTCTTCTTCTGTCATTAGTGTAAATTGCAGGGCAAGGGGGTGAAGGTCATGGTTTAGAACGCAAGTGGCAACATAGTAAATTGGAGGTATTTAAGATGGCATGGAGGGATAAGATGGCAGAGTATAAACAGGACCTTACCAAAGCTAAATCTGTGTATTTATCCTCAAATCATAGAAAAAAATAAGAATAATCCTAGATTTTTTATTTAATACAGTCTCCAGATTAACTAAAAACATCACAGAAACCGACTCTGAAGTTCAGCATGATTTTAACAG
>JAVSBV010000086.1:3770102-3801936 GCA_033117975.1 Parotocinclus spilosoma | reverse complement strand
TTTTGCCACACTCCATTTTAAATGACCCCTGGCCCAGTGCAAACATTTGAGCTTGTGGAGCTTGCTTAGATATTTCTTCCTCTTTGCAATGTAGAGTTTCAGCTGGCAATGGCGGATGGGATGGTGAATTGTGTTTACTGACAATGCTTTCTATTTTCATGCTTTCTTCTTTCTGAAAACTGAAAATAATAAATATATAATAAATATCAAACAGAGCATTGTCTCTGTATATTTAATAAATATCTAAACCCACAGGTCAAACTGAGCCAAGAGAGATTTACATGTGATGTTGAAGAAACCATGGAAGGACAAAGACTCAAAAAGAGACAAAATAGCCTCTCATGTAGGTTAGTTGCTGAGTGAAAGATTTACACTGCTCACAAAAATTATGGGATATTTTATTATGACACATCCCCTAATTTTTGTGAGCATTATATAAAAGTAGGACTATAGTGTAATTTTTGCCAGAGATCTGGCTTTAATTGTCATGTGACTGCTCACACCACAGACATTAGATTGACCAGTCTAGCTGTAAAAAAATTATTTTTTGTTTATTGAAATCCCTCCCTTGACATGCACATTAACAACATCACAAAAATTGCTTTCTTTCAGTTACTTAATATTGCTAAACTTAGAAACATCATTTATTTTCAAGATGCAGAGACACTGTTTCATGCATTAAAGTTGGATTATTGTAATGCTTTACTTGCTTAATACTCTAATAAATCTCTAAATATAATTTAAATAGTGCAGAATGCAGCAGCTAGAGTGCTAATTACAAATAGAAAATTGTATCATATCAGTCTGACGTCTCTACACTGGTTACCCGTTAAATTCCGCATTGATTATAAAATACTACTTTTACAAATAAAGATCCACACAGCCTGACCCCACATTATCTAAGTGAACTCTTACAATTCAGCTCATCTACTTTTTTCACAAGGTGCAGGACTTCTCACCTACGAGGTGATAACAAAGTTGCCTCATAGCTCCAACATCCCTGGTTTTTGACCTCAGACTTCACCTATGTGAAATTTGCACGTCCTCCCTGTGTCCACATTTATTCCAGGCACCACATTGAGTATGTGTAAATGTGTACAAGTGTGTGAGTGTTAGTGGCTGATGATGGATTGGCACCCTGTATAGGGCTGTTCCTACACTGTGCCCTGTGCTGTCAGCTAGGCCCCACTTGTCCCTCAACCCTGACCAGGGTTAGCACTGTTGCTTCTTGCTTCTTCAGGTGAGTTTCTTCCCACATGGGTTATTTGTGAGTGTGAAATTCAGATAGGATTAGCTGTGCCTAAGGCAAGAAAGGTTGATAGGTTGATTTCAATCAAGTCCTGAAATGGACTGATGTCCTTACCAGGGTATGGCTGTACCTTTGCACTCTGTTCTCTGGGCTTAGCTATCATAATCTTAGCAACTCTCACAATGAATGCTGTGAAAGTAATGTGAGAAAAAAAAAGAAAATCTGCCTTGGTACTAAATGCAATGAATAATATGTCCTTGTGATTACAAGTGTAGAATAACTGATTATATGAGGTGTGGATGAATTAAAATCTTCCTCACAGGCTACTTTCAGTATTCATAATGTGTTTGCAATAACAGTTTGGAAGATCTTGCACTTTATACTATTGTAATAATTAAATGCTCTATTTATTATACACAAGAATTTAAATGTTCTTTACATGTTATTACAAATATAATAACAATCAAATTATAAAGCTATGTTATAACCAGCACTGTCAGCCAAGAAGTTGTAGTAGTTGTAGTAGTTCCTATACAGCCAGAACATAATTTTATGCCTTCTTTCTATGTTAACAGACTGCAATCTTATTAAAAGGTTTTATCAAGGTGAGAATCGATCTAAGGGTAATTCCAGACAATTCACTTTTACGGTTGTATATCCCTTTTGTGTATTCCCTAAGATTTAAATGTCTTAAAATCCTTTACCTTCATTGGCAAAACCTGATTCTATATCTTCCAGAGTGCTTGGTAATCCATCACTTATATGCCAGTGTTACACTCATCATGATGCCAGTAATGTGCTATTATAATCATTTTATTAACCATTTATTAATTTATTAATTAACATTTTAACCAGTAAGCTGTTTAGTTAGCGGACATTGCAATCTTTATCAATAACTGGATATCAACCTTCTGTTGATTTTTGAAGGTCTTTTTCATCAGCTGGGTGAGTGTGAGGTCAGAAAATGTCTTACATCATCCTATAATCCCATAATTCTGTTTGATTCACAGATGTACAAGTGCATCCACATCTGCTCATCCTGATGTGTGAGTGGATGCAGGCTGGTGAAAAATCTGATTTCAGTGTAAGCTTATCTACAAGTCCAAATCAGAAGCATAGTGTTCCTTACATTTACTTTGACTTCATATCATTGACAGATCAGTTCAGACAGTATGAACACAATGTTTTGTCTGATCAACTTCATTTTATTTGTTAAACATCCATTCCTGCATTTGAGGCCTGAAGTTTTGGTGGGGCAATTTAGACCTATTAATGAATTAAAAATACAAAATAATCATGTTATTTCAAACAGATAATGTCAAGGTGGTTATAAACATAGTTTGGTACAAAATCAGAAAAGGTTGAGTCTCTAAGAAGTAAAGATAGGCAGATAATATCCAGTTTGTCAAAATATACATAAAAAATATTGAAATGTTTAAAAACAATGTTCCATTAAGAAATGTTTAAAGGGGATTTGCATATTTCTTCATCTATAGTGCATGGTATTATTAAATACAAAAAGGAATCTGGAAGTTCACTGGAATATAAAGCAAGAGCACAAACCTAAACTGACCATCTGTGATCTTTGATCACTCAGATGTTACTGCATCAAGAACCTTCAATCATCAATTTATGATACAACCACATGAGCAAGGGGGTATTTATACAGCCCTTTATCAGTCACTACAATACAGAGTTACATTCACAAATGGCAATTAAAACTTTACTGTGCAAAAATAGAAGCTTTAAGTTAACAATATCTGTTAACTGAAATGGTGTCTGGTGTCAGAACTTCTCTGGGCTCAGAGATACTGTATCTATGATGATATATTAAACAGTGGAAATGTGTACTGTGGTCAGACAAATAAGTATTCCAGATCTTTTTTGGAAGGCCATCCAGACTAATATTAGCAACATGTAAAACAAGCCAAGGTTTTTAATGGTATGGGGTTGGGTCAGTGCTCTTAGATCAACACTAATTCCTTTAAGATGCCATATTTGTCAGGGATGTCCATGCATTTATTATCAAGACAATGCAATGTTAAATCAGAAAAAGTTAGGACTGGCATATTACAGTAAAATAACATGTAAAGAGCACTGCAATTTTCCAATACTGTTCCAACTTTTTGTGATTTGTGGTTGAGAATAAAATTTCTCCTGTTACTTTTATTAACCAAAAACGTATTTGTTGTTCAAAATCAATAGTTTGGCACTCAATGGCAATGGCTTCAAACATTTGACAGCTATATGATGATTTTTATATGTACAAGAAGACTATGTAAATGAAGATTCCCCAAAAAAATCTAATATAGCAGTATGCAGTGAGCAGTAAGCAAATGCTGGCACAGCCCTCAGGCATACATTTTCTAATTATGAATGATTTGTTGTTAATACCATTAAAATCTTAAAATATTATGCAAATTTATGTTTGGCATTTTTTTGCACAGTAGTGTGTATTTGTCTCAGCTGACCAGAGAAATATATTACATTTAACATTGCATTAATGTATAAAAAACTCTTATGTTTGCGTGAAATAAAAGAATGCTTTCTGACAAACTTTTGACATCAAGGTGGTGTCTACGATAGTTTTAGAGTTGGAGACTTGTTGACTCCATCATGTTACTTTTGCCTTTCTATCCAGGCAGAGCCTGCCATTAAAGCCCTTTATCAATTTACCTTCATAAATAAATTTCACAATGTAACAATTAAAAAAATGTTCCCAATTGTTAAGTGCCTTTCCTAATTGTTTGTTCCTTAAATTAATAGAAAAAGTTATTACTTCCTGTAAACATTGCATTTGTGGTCAGCACAATGATATTTTGAAATTTATATATTTTTAAGGATATTCACCATATTTCAAGAGACTTCAAGAAGAACCATCAATAAGTTTCTAGAACTGTCCAGAATTATCTAGAACTTTTGGTACTGTACAGATTTGTACATAGCTGTATAAATACAGTTATATAGGGCCACTATAGCCCTTCCTGAGAGAAGGAGAGACAGAATCTACTTGATTGGGATTGCATATTAAGTGGGCAACGGCCATCACAGACAAAGGGCATTTGACGTAGACAGACAGGTGTGAATTCAATATATATTCAGATTCTGATAACGACAGTATTCACACTTTACCCACACCCATTACAGGAGGAGCTTAGGAAAGACCACTACTTTCAAATATATATATTCAGGAGGTTCAGGAGGAATTCTTCACAGCACTCAGGAAACCCCCGGAATAGGGCGGAGGTTCAGGGATCGGGATCAACGTGGTATGCTGAGCGATGGGGCAGGCGTAGCTCTGGCCGTAGGCGGCTGAGGAGTCGCGGCACTGGCTGTAGACACCTGTGGAGCCGCGATGACTGAGTCGGAGACAGATGCAATGCTGGCTGTGGGCACCAGAGGAGTCGTTGTAGCCCCCACGGAGAGGTTCTGGACCTGCTGAGCGAGAGCTTGAATAGCCTTGCCCTGGTCATCGACAAGCTTCATCATGCGCAGGAGCACTTGTTCAGCCGTCTCCATGATGAGGCGAAGTACTCTGTCAAAACTAGCTCTATGGAGATGACAGGAGACAGAGATGCAGAACAATGAGGTTTTATTGAAATGAGGTAAGCAGCGGTAATAAGCCAAGAGTGATGGGAGGCAAATGGCAGGAGGAGTAATGTGGAGATACTGCTGCTGTACGGGAGGAGAGGCTGGTAACCAGGGTAGAGCTGGGACCCTGGGTTGGAGACAGAGAGCAGAGCACGTACCGAGAAACAAACAAAACAATATAAAAGGGGTTCAGACAGACAGGGAAACACTGGAGAGGAAAAAGCTACACTGACAACTACAGGAGGAGGGGAAAAGGCTAAACTAATGCTGGGTAGAAACTGGAACAAAATAACAAACACTACGACAGTAAAGGGATAGCCGGAAACAGAGAGACGGGAAAACAGGGAAACAGGAGATGCTAAATAGAGCAGAGTGAGACAGAGGGTAGGTGAACTGAACGAGGCGGCGACCGGACGGGACCGAGAGCACCCAGAGAGGAAGAGAGGATGAGGGAGAGCGAGGGACAGGGAGATAGCAAGAGTGTTAGTGGGGAGAGAGAGAGAAAGCGTTAGTTCACCCAGGGAGAAGACGTTAGTAGAGGAAACTGAAAAGTTAGTGGTATAGACCAACAATACGTACCCAGGCAGGGCCGCACAGGAGGGGAGGCTAGGGTGAGACCTAACTCAACCCCAGAAGACCGAGAACCAACTACCTGGGAACACACACAGGAACAAAAAACGCTCCGAACGCACAGCGAGAAGGGAAAGGGAAAAGGAGTGACAGAAACAGGGCTATAAACGTACAAAAAACTGGAGCGACAATAAAATTAACACAGACTACTCTAAACCGGCAAAAAAAAAGGTAGCAGGAATATTATCACTTGGATATCGCTCGGTATGTCGCAAAAGAGCAAAACAGTACTTCGCACTCGAGCAGCGGAACAGGAATCCTTATAAAGGGAGAGATAGAAACCGGAAATAATGAGCCGCATCTGGTGAAGAGGAAAACTCGCGCTGATTAGAAAGCGGGGCTGAGGGAGCGGGAGAGAGTCACAAACGGGATTTCTCACATGGGGGCAAACTGTGACTGTATTTACTTAACATTTATGTACATTTTGATGTAGGTTATTAACAATGCATTTGTTAGTGATTTTCCCAGTTTCCACTTTTTCCAAAAGTACATTGCTGCAAAGAACAGTGATGAGCAAATGGTAGTACAAATAAGTTAATTTCTTAGTCCTATTTAATTTTATGACCGATTATTTGCTGTGAGGGCCATTAATAATTTAAAATTCTGCAATTCTAGGTTTGACCATTTTTAGCCTGGAGTGCATCATTGGTAGAATTACACTCTATTATATAATTTATATTTTCTTATAACCTTTAATCTGGGTTAAAATAAAAAAAATATACAGCCAACAGGACTCCAGCTGGATCCAGCATAATCCCCAGAATCGTGCGCACACACACACACACACACACACCCTTCGCCTCGCATCCCGAACCCACAGCTCTGAAATCCCCAACTCACACACACATATTTGATGTTCATTCATTCATTACATCCAGGGCATTAAGAACCTCCGTTTCACTTCACTGACTGTGAAATCACATTGCCTGAACATGTTTCTGACCTCTGCCGTTCATTGATACTTCAGTTACAGACTTTAGCCTGGTTTTGAGTACCTATCTGCTTTGGCATTTGGACTGTTTACCTAAACTTCTCTGTTTGGATTTTAGTAGTGTGACTACTTTTTTCTGTACTGAGGCAATGTTAAATATTTTGGAATCACATTACTGTTACTAACATAATAAAAATCATGTTACTTGCATCAGTCACATTTTTACCCAGAGCATTTTTTTAGCATAATTTATGTATGAACTAACATTTTGCCACAGACAACATTTTACACAGTTTTTCATGTGATCGACCCTTTTGTCTCCCAAATGACTCCTTTGACTTCTTTTCTTTTGCCAAGTTTAACGTTATTTTGACCTGTATGTGTATTATACTAATATGTTGTTGTATTTATATAGTGCCTTTCTAGTACCCAAGGAAAATTTACAAGCCATTTGCACACAAACAAAAATAGAGTAATTCTAATTATGAGGGTGGGAGAAAGGTAGTATAAAGATAAAAGATGGGTTTTAAGCTGAGTCTTGAAGGAAGAGAATAAAGAGCTGAGTCGAAGAGCTTGAGAAAGGGTATTCGACAGAAAATCATTGCCATTACATTGCTAAATTACATTACATGATAATGGCAAATTGCTGGTGCCATTACACCGGAAGTGACCAATTTGGATTTCGAGACCTCCAGAAGACCAGTGTCAAAGGACCTGAGTGTTCGGCTTGGGGTATAAGGATGCAAAAGTTGTGATAAATAGCCTGGAGCCAGACCATTAAGGGATTTGTAAGGGCACGACTTTAAACGGTATTTGTAGGGGGATGGGTAACCAGTGAAGGTGATGTACGATTAGTGTAATATGAGCTGATTTGTTAGTATGTGTAAGGACCCGAGCAGCTGAGTTATTAACATATTGGAGAGACTGTATGGGTTTGTTAGGGAGGCCAATAAAAAGAGCATTGCAATCAAACCTGGATGAAATGAAAGCATGAACCAGAATTTCAGCACCATGTTTGACAGCATGGGGCTTAAGCGAGAGATGTTCCTTAAGTGCAGTGAGTGACTACGAAGATGGGTGGGAAATTCAAAATGTGTCAAGCTGAAACAGTTGAGCAACGCCTCAAACTCAGATGGACAGAAAGGGAAGACATGCAAACTCCACACAGATAGGACCCTAGGATTGAACCCGGGACCTTCTTGCTGTGCACATTCCGGGAAGTAAAGAGTAAAGTAATGTCATTACAATTTCAGATAAGTAAAGTAATCAGTAATGGATTACTTTCAGTAACTACCCCAACATGTACATTGTATTGTGTCTATTTCAGTGCTGAGACCTTGGTTCTTTATTGCCTCTTCAGAGCATTGACTTTGACTTTTACTAAAATTCAGCCGGGTAAACAAGGAACCACTGATGTTCAGCGTTGCTACAAACTTTAAAAGTATGGCTTGTTATGGCCTGAATTCAAACTGAAACCTTTCACTTGAAAAGAAAATGTGCTAACCACTACCCAGCTTTGAATGAAAGAGCTGTGGTCCAGGCTTTGTCTCTTACTAAAATTCACCATTGCTATAAACTTGCCTTGTTATGGCCCAAGATTCAAACATGAAATAACTCACTTGATAAGCGAATGTGCTAACCACTACCCTACAGAGACAGCTGGAAATAATAGAGCAGTGGTCCAGGCTTTGGCTTTTGTTAAAAAATTTATTAGGAAAACAAATAGCCACCAAAGTTCACTGTTGCTAAAAACTTGTAAAAAATTATTGTGTTATGGCCCATGGTTCGAACCTGAGACCTTTCACTGGATAGGCAAATGTGATAACCACTACCTTACAGAGACAGACAGAAACAAGAAAACTGTGGTCCAGACTTTGGCTCTTACTTAAATTTAATCAGTTAAAAAAATTAACCGCTGGAGTTCAGCACTGCCACAAACTCAAAAAACTTCACTTGTTAGGGCCTAGCTTTAAATGTGGGACCTTATACTTGATAAGCAAATGTGCTAACCACTACCCTACAGAGACAGCTGGGAATAACAGAGCCGGCTTTTGCTTAATCCAATTCAATCCAATATAAGAGAGGTAATTTCAACAATACTTTTTAGAATTCTTTTACAAAAGTATATTATTTGTACCAACTGTTAGCTGGTGTCTCTCAGTCAGTCTGCATCTACTTAGTAAGAGGTGACAAGAAATTGCAAAGCCAATATTGTTAGCGATAATAGGATATTAATGTGGGACCCATAATGAGTTCTGTTAAATTTGTATTATATTATTCTGTTATATTATTATCATCTTTTATTATAAGTACATTGAGGGCAGCATGGAGGTTCGGTGAGTAGCACCGCTGCCTCACATCAAGAAGGTTATGGGTTCAGTCCAAGGGTGGAGCTGCTTGGGTCCTTTTTGTGTGGAGTCTGAATGTCCTCCCTGTGTCTGTAGGGGTTTACTCTGGGTACTCTGATTTCCTCCCACATGCTTAATTGGTGCCTCTAAAAGTGGCCTTTAGTGTGTGACTGTGTGTGTGTGTGTGTGTGTGTGTGTGTGTGTTCCCTACTATGGATTGGCATCCCGTCTAGGGTGTGCTACTGCACCCAGAGTTGCCGGATGGGCACTGGCTGGCCTGTGATCTTGTGTGGATTAAGAAAAAGATAAAGGATGGTTGGATAAGTACATTGACTAGACACTGACATATCATTAGATGATTAGTCTTATATTTAGTTTTATCTAAATTAGTTTTTATTTTCTTGTTTTTTTCCTGAGCACTCTGGATGGTATTTTTAATGAAAACCTGATCCAAATTGCTCAATTCAGCTTCCTCTCAACTTTGAGCAGTCTCCATCACTCCAAATGGGCTTTTGTGTGTCTTGTACTGAGGAGCAGCATCTGTCTAGGCACTCTGCCATAAAGCCCAGATTGGTGGAGTTCTGCAGTAATGGTTGACATTCTGGAAGCTAAACATTTCTCCCATTTGCACACAGGATCATTGGATCTCAGCCAGAGTAACCATTGGGTTCTTGGTTACCTCTCTTGCCAAGACCCTTCTTCCAAAATTACTTATAGAAAGAGTCCTGCTCCCTTTTAAGAATTATGGAGGTCACTGTGTTTTGTTTGTAGACTTCTGCAGGACTGTTCCTCCACACAATCTCTGAGCTCTACAGGCAGTTCTTTCCTACTCATGGCTTGATATTTGCTCTGATATGCATTGTTAGCTGTGAGACCTTATATGGACAGATATGCAACTTTATAAATCATATTAAATCTCCTGAAATTACCACAGGTGGACTCCATTCAAGTTTAGCATGGTGGCTCAGTGGTTAACACTGCCGTCTCTAATCAAGATGTTCCTGGGTCTGATCCCAGGTGGTGCGGTCTGGGTTCTCCCCTTGTCTGTGTGCATTTACTCTGTGGGTACTCTGGGATCTGGGATTGTCCAGGATGAAGCATATCAGAAATTGAACGAGTGAATAAATGACTTAGTGACTTGATTTTTAAAACCTATTTTAGTCTAAGGCCTCAACATAAAATTTGTACAAAGTGAAAGGGTATAAAACTTTTCTCAATACAACACTAGGTTGTTTTTTTTAGATTTGTTTTAAATACTGTACTGCACAGGGACATATAGTAAATACAGTGTAAGACTTCAACAACTGACACTCAGAAATGCGACCAATTTCACACAGCACTGTGGATTCCCTCATAGAAAAATTCTGAGAAACCGAAACTATAGACAACAAGCCACGTTGTGGTCGTCCAAAAGACAGCTACCAAAAAAAATATTTTTTTAATGAAGCCACATATTTGTTCTCCAGTGTTATTAGACTGCCTGTAAACACAATGTGTAAATACCATGTGACACTGTAAGTCTATCTTCCACTCCTCCCACTCCCCAACTAAATTCCCTTTAGATTGCACCGGATGGATTCAAGACAAGAATACTATCAGACCAAACACACAGATAATTTTAAGCTGTACCAATTAGTGTTTTGTAGTGGCAGCTATCTAACCTCTTACATTATTTAGCCACATACACAAACTAAAAATACTGTGAACTGAAGTGTGGAGCTACACAAGAGATTTCCTGTTGGGTGCACTACAGAGACAATTTTCAATTAACTCAGGAGTGTTGCTCATTGATTACATCAGATGGCTGTGGTTAAAATTATGAACAACAGTGTAGGAACATAAACTCTTAGCTGAAGCAGGTGAATAGGTGAATGTTTATAATGATGCATATATGTTATTTTGTACATCAAGCTATTTGGCATACACTAACATCCTGCTATACATGTTAACATAACTTACTTGTTGTAGCCTATAGTTAGCTATATAGAACATCATATAGCCAAAAGAATGTGGAAAATATTTTAATTATTCATCTCTCTTACTTCAGCTACACCAATTGCTAACAGATGTGAATAAAATAAAATATAAACACACACCATCGCCACAGACAAACAATGGCAGTAGAAAGGTTTGTATTGGAAACACTTCAGTGATTCTTATTGTGAATCTGAATTGGATTTATCTTCCCCACAAGTCAGTTCATCAACTTTCTATGTAAAGGGACTGTGGTAGCCTAGCAGTTAAAGTACTGGACTGTGGACCAGGGTTCAAATCCCACCCCTGCCACAGTTGGGTCCCTGAGCAAGGCCCTTAGCCCACAATTGCTTGGATTGTAAGGCTGTATAAATTGTAAGTCCCTCTGGATAAGGGCATCTGCTAATTGACATCAATGTAAATGTACTGTATGTACTCATAAAACACTGATAGTAGAAACCATCTTACGATGCTTATGTCTATTATTTATCTATTTTTTGTACTGAGTGCCTTGCTATTCCTTGCTGCTGAAACACGGTGAATTTCCCCACTGTGGGACTAATAAAGGATTATCTTATCTTATCTCTTATCTTATCTAAACTACAGCACATAATGTAACATTTTTAAAAGTCATACACCCTGACTGGATTGTTTTGCTCCCTCAATGGCATTGTTGGTGTCTTTTCTCCTATCAAGTGCAAAGTATGCCTTACAGAGGTTCTAACCTGCAAAGCTTCCAAATGCAAACAAGCGTTGCATTCCAGCGTTGCACTACTATATAGTGAAATAGACCAGTGATACATTTAATTAAGTACACTGATCCCAAAAATTATGGGATTACTATTACTATTTATAGATTAAATAATTAAAGGAGTTTGGGTTATCATGGGCACAGCCACCTGACCTCTTCCCTATTAAACATTTATAGGGCACTTGAAGTCAGATATCCATGCATTCAGAAACATCACAAGAAGGTCTTAATATTGTGAAATCATGCTGGGATGACATGGATCATCACATATTGCACAAACATATGATAACCATACCAGCTCAAGTGTAGGTGACTTTTCACTCAGATTATTATCCTAATAAGATTTATGATGAAAAATATTATAGATGAGAAGCCACTGTATGCATTATATTTTTTCTTTATTAATATGAGTGATTTATATCCGGATGTCTGCCTTGAAGACATCAAACACATATGTTGTCCATGTGATCTTGTAGGAGATTCAGTTAGTCACTGAACGTTCGGTTTTTCTTTTGCAATTATGATCTGCTTCATATAAAAGCTAAAAAAATATGTACAAGAGAAGCAAGTTTCTTCCAGCCTGTATTCTCCTCAAACCCAGATTACTGCCCTACACATAATTGATGTGCCAATCTATCATAGGGCACATATACTCAAACCCACACTCACACACTAGGGGCACTTTAGAGACACAAATTAACCTAACATGTATGTCTTTGGACTGTGGGAGGAAACAGAAGTACTGGTTGTAAAACCACAAGAACATGGGGAGAACATGCAACCTCCACAGGGATACTTTACCCTCATGCTTTATATTTATTTATACAGTAGTCCTTTATGCGGGCAAATGCTTTTATATAACAGCTGCCTTTAAAAATTCCAGTTTATTTAGCCAGTGGTATTCATGTTTTATTTTTATTTTTATACTTTTTTCTCATTTCATTGCTCTCTGAGTGATAAGTGAATGGAGTCTTTTCAAGATCCAGTCCAGTAAAATAGTGTAAATACTATTCTAAAGCCTTCATTTGAGGATTTAGGAATGTTTTTATTGACTTTTCAAGCTTATCAGCCTGATGAAAAGTTTTAGTGGTCTCTGGACCTTCCAAAATGGTAGACATTGTAACAATAGATGGATATTTGGGACAAAAATTATACAAGCTCTACTGATGCCACTGAAAAAGAATATCTTCCTGTAATGTCTCAGCAAACACTGTTGGTGGCACGGTGGCTCGATGGGTAGAACTACTTTCAAAACTAGAATGCAAGGGGCCCTCTATAATCCAATCCCAGGGTGGAGCGGACTCCTTTCTGTGTGTAGTCTGCATGTCTTCCCCGTGTCTGCATGAGCTAACTCTCGGTTTCCTCCCACAGTCCAAAGACCTGCTTGTTAGGTTAATTGATTACTCTAAACTGGCATTTACTTGTGTGTATATAACTGGTTCTGATATAACCTTTTGTATAACCTCGCCGAAATGGGCGACTGATGCCGATAGTGACGTTAAACAAACCAGCAAACAAAACAAACACAATCATATTTGATGTACAATTGCCCTAAAAGTGCAACCCCAATTCCAATTAAGTTGGGACGTTGTGTAAAACATTAATAAAAACAGAATACGATGATTAGCAAATCCTTTTCAAACCATATTCAATTGAATACACTACAAAGACAATGTGTTTAATGTTCAAACAAATAAACTTTATAATTTTAACATTCACTATTTCGAATTTCATGCCTGAAACACGTTCCAAAGAAGTTGGAACAGAGGCATGTTTACCAGTGTGTTACATCACCTTTCCTTTTATCAACACTCAATAAGTGTTTGGGAACACTAAAGCTTTGTAGGTGGAATTGCAGCTTCAGTTGCTCAACAGTCTGGAGTATCCATTATCATATTTTGCACTTCATGATGCTAAACACATTTTCAATGGGAGACAGGTCTGGACTGCAGGCAGAACAGTCTAGTACCCGGTAGTAATGTGAATGTGTTGTATGGAACAACCAATGCTATGTATGTTGTGAGCCAGTAGGGGTCACTAGAGCAAAGCCACTGTTTGTAGTGTTAAGAGCAAGGAAAGTTACATTTACATTTACATTTACAGTATTTAGCAGACGCCCTTATCCAGAGCGACTTACAAAAGTGATTTAAAACATCAGTAACATAATCCATTCTTAATAATAAGGAATCTAAACAAGAATACACTTCAGAAACTGTAAAGAGGGGGAGATCCTAGCCTTGTCAACTGAGAGGACAAGGTCTTGGTGAGGACAAGAGTCACCTGAGAAGAGTAAGACTTCTGTCTTGCCAGGATTTAGCTTAAAGTGGTGATCTGCCATCCATGATGATATGTCAGCTATACACGCTGAGATCTTGGCAGAGACATCAGTGTCTGAGGGAGGGAAGGAGAGAATGATTTGGGTATCATCAGTATAGTAGTGATATGAAAAGCCATGTGAAGATATAACCTCACCAAGATAGCGAGTATAGAGGGAAAACAAGAGAGGACCAAGGACTGAGCCTTGTGGGACACCAGTGGTCAGTTTGCAGGTTGAGGAGATGGATACTCTCCATGTTACATGATACGACCTGTCAGCTAGGTAGGAAGCAAACCACTGCCAGGCTATTACCTGGATTCCAAGACTCTTGAGGATGGACAGAAGAGTCTCATGGTTGACTGTCAAACGCTGCTGAGAGATCTAGTAAAATGAGGACAGATGACAGTTTGGAAGATCTAGCTGCATGCAGTTTTTCAGTGACAGCCAAAAAGGCCGTCTCCGTAGAATGTGCAGCTTTGAAGCCTTACTGGTTTGGATCTTGAAGGTTGTTCTGGGCCAGATAAAGAGAAAGTTGGCTGTAAACGATGCGTTCTAAGACTTTAGATAGGAAGGTGAGAAGTGACACTGGTCTGTAACTTTTGACCCCTGTTGAACAGAGAAACTGTTGTGAGTTCTGCCACATTACTGATTAAAGACATCCTAAAGATATGGTTAGTCTGTGTTTTTTGTACTTTTGATATCACGGATATCGCATACCCGCACTCTTTTATGACGAAGCCACACTGTTGTAACATGTGCAGCATTGTCTTGCTGAAATAAGCAGGGACGTCCCTGTCAAAGACGTTGCTTGGATGTAAACCTGTATGTACCTTTCAGCATTAATGGTGCCTTCACAGATGTGCAAGTTACCCATGCCATGGGCACTAACCCACCCCCATACAATCATAGATGCTGACTTTAGAACTTACACTTGTAGATGGAGAGATGAATTGTGTTCACTGACAATGGTTTTCTGAAGTGTTCCTGAGCCCATGCGGTACTATCCATTACATAATGATATTGGTTTTTGATGCAGTGCTGCCTGAGGGATTGAAAGTCACGGCATTTAACGTTGGTTTTCAGCCTTGACACATACTTGCTTCTCCAAATTCGATTACTCTTTTGATGATATTATGGACTGTGTATGATTAAATCCCTAAATTTCTTGCAATTGTGGGATGAGAAACGTTGGACTATTTGTTCACAAAGTGGTGAACCTTGCCCCATACTTGCTTGTGAACGACTGAGAATTTCAGGGATTTTCCCTTTATAATCAATGATAAGACTCACCTGTGGAATTTTCCAAACAGGTGTGTTTTTGAGCATTCCTCAACTTTTCCAGTCTTATGTTGCCCCGTCCCAACTCTTTTGGAACATGTTATCTGAATGATTTCAAATGAGTGAATATTTGCAAAAACAATAAGGTTCATCAATTTAAACATTATATATCTTGTCTTTGTACTGTATTCAACTGAATATGAGTTGAAAAGAATTTGCAAATAATTGTATTCTGTTCTTATAAATGTTTTACACAATGTCCCAACTTTATTGGAATTGGGATTATAGATACAGAGAACCCAGTTGAACAAATGAGTCAAAAAAGTCATTTATTTGAGGGTTTATTAATATCACACAAGTTTGACTGTAAAAAAATGTCAACTGTTGCATCCAATCTCTGGCGTGACTTCCTTGTGCAGCACATCCCTATGCAATTGGAGTTCAGACTTCCTGTCTGACAGACCTCAGTTGGTTAACTTGGACAACCTCTCCTCCTCACTCATCACCTTGAACCGTGTTCCTCAAGGTTGTGTTCTGAGCCCGATGCTGTACTCCCTGCTCACCCATGACTGCGTTCCTGTTTATGGTTCTAACACCATAGTCAAGTTTGCGGATGACACCATGGTGATAGGCCTCATCAGAGACGACGACAAGGCGGCCTACAGGGATGAGGTACAACATCTGTCTTCAGGGTGTCAAGACAACAACCTTGAGCTCAACACTCAGAAAACCAAAAGGATCATCATGGACTTCAGGAGGTCGAGAAGCCAAGCTTATTCTCCCATTTACATCAGCGGAGATGCAGTGGAGGAGGTGTCTAGCTTCAAGTTTCTCTGCATTCACATGTCCGGTGATCTCACCTGGTCTCTGAACTCCTCCATCCTGGTCTAAAAAGGCGCAGCAGCGTCTGCCTTCCAGGATCTTGGAGAACTTCTATCACTGTACCAACTGAGAGCATACTCACTAACTGCATCTCAGTATGGTATGGCAACTGCAAAGCACTCCAGCGAGTGGTGAAGACGGCCCAACGCATCACAGGCACTCAGTTACCCACCATTCAGGACATCTACCAAAAACGCTGCCTGGGCAGGGTGAGGAACATCATCAAGGACGCTTCTCACCCAAACCACAGACTTTTCACCCTCCTCCCATCTGGTAGGTGTTACAGGAGCCTCCGTTACCGCACCAGCCGGTTTAGAAAAAGTTTTTTCCTGAAGCTGTGATCATGGTGAACGCTGCACAGAAACTTTAATTGACATTGCACTACCGCTTTCTTCATTCATGAACACTGCACGGACACTTTACATTGCACTGTCATTACCTGCACCTTTCCCATTCTGTATATACTGTATATTACTACAACTTTTTATGCAAATATCACTGAATATTGCACTTCTGGTTAAATGCCAACTGCTTTCATTGGCTTTGTACTTGTACTCTGCACAATGACAATAAAGTTGAATCTAATCTAATCTAATTTGAATGTTTTCAGTAACTGCTGCTCAGTCCTGCAAATTGACTTTCATCCCATTCCTCTGTACAGAACTTTGGGATGTCGATGAGTTTCCTCACATTGACTGTTTCTACAAGATTTTTTTTGGATTAATGTAAGGCTTTGGTCATTCAAAACATTAACATTATTCTTCTGGTCTTCTTGCTGTTATAAGGCATTGCTCATTGTTCCATCAATGATGGCACAGGTGCAGTAAAACAGACCCAAGCCATAATACCACCACCACTCTTCACTGATGGGATAAGGTTCTTGTGTTGGATTAAAAAGTTTATCTCCCCAGTCATTAAACGCTTCTCATTTTACCCCAAAAAATATCTTTCCCATTTAGTAACTAAATGTTTTTCCCATAAGCGTTTTACTTTGTCAACGTGACCTTTAACAAACTGCGGAGCCACATTCATTCGGAGCAATGACTTTTTCAGTGGAACTGAAGCATGCACACCATTATTGTTCAGTGTGATCTTGACGGTGGACTCATAAACATTACCATTAGCCAGTAAGAGAGGACGGTTGCTTAGATGCTTAAAAGTTATCCTGGGTTTCTTTGTGATCGTACATGCCTTGCTCTGAGTAATATTTGTTGGTCGACTACTCCTGGGCAGCGTACTAATAGTCTTATACATAATCTGACTGCGGAAAAAGAGCGTCGAAGCAATTTAAAAATAGGTTTGAAACATTTTCCAACCTGGTTGGTATTACTCTTCTTAAGGTCGTTAGAAATCTCTTTTGATCATGTCATGATGCACTGCCACAAAGATGGTGCGAGGGTTAGACTCTGAATAATTGTCTACCCATTGATTGAGAACATCCAACACTAATTTCACATTCAACTCAATTGCTGCTCTCATACTTTTGCCACTTATTAAATTAATGACCACCATTTTCTGTCTCTTGTGTTTAATTGGATTTACCTCCTGTACCTTTAGGGCTGTGAACATCTCTTGATATGTTAGAATATATTTATGACGCCCCCACTCACCCATCTTCACCTTGACACGGTGTATTCTTCAAACGGTACCATGAATCATGCTGGTGATTATCCCTTTTCACCACAATTTCAGTTGTGCAGTGAGAAAAGAGGCTCTCTTCTCCAGTGATGTAAGAAAGTGGCACGAGTTTAAGCTAGTCTTTACTGACCAGCATACAAATAACTGTTATTAAACCCTGTGTAGGCGCTGAGAAGTATTGTTAGTGACAGGAGGGTTGACATGGGAACTCATGGGTGTGCATTCACAATAGCAGTAAACGGGCACTGAGAACTTCTGTTTGTGTGTGTTTATATATACACTGCTCAAAAAAATAAAGGGAACACTTGAACAACATAATGAAATCAACCTGTCCAGTTAAGAAACAACACTGATTGTGAATCAATTTTACCTGCTGTTATGCAAATGGTACATACAACAGGTAGAAATGAGAGACAATTAGCAAGACAACCCCTATAAAGGAGTGGTTCTGCAGGTGGTGACCACAAGCCATTTCTCTGTTCTCGTCCTTTCTGGCTGATGTTTTGGTCACTTTTGCATTTTGTCAGTGCTCTCACCCCTAAAGGTACCATGAAGCAGAATCTACAACTCACAGAAGTTGCTCAGGTAGTGAAGCTCATCCAGGATGGCACATCAATGCGAGCTGTGGCAAGAATGTTTGCTGCGTCTGTCAGCACAGTGTCCCGAGCCTGGATAAGGTTTCAGGAGACAGGCCAGTACACCAGGAGCGATGGAGGGGACCGTAGGAGGGCAACAACCCAGCAGCTGGACCACTCCTGTGCAAGGAGGAACAGCAGAAGCAGTGCCAAAGCCATGCAAAATGACCACCAGCAGGCCACTAATGTCCAACTTTCCGCTCAAACTGTCAGAAAACGACTCCATGAGGATGGTATGAGGGCTCGGCGTCCACAAGTGGGGCTTGTGCTTACAGCCCAAGACCGTGCAGAGCGACTGGCATTTGCCATAAAACACTAAGATTCTCAAATTCGCCATTGGCATCCGGTGCCATCCACAGAAGAGAGCAGGTTCACAATGAGCACATGTGACAGACTGTGGTGGCCTAGCGGTTAAGGCACTGGACCCTGGACCTGAAGGCCAAGCTGCCACAGTTGGGTCCTTAAGCAAGGCCCTTAACCCACCATTGCTTGAATTGTAAGACTGTATCAGCTGTAAGTCGCTCTGGATAAGGGCATCTGCTAAATTCTGTAAATGGAAATGTAAACATGACAGAATCTGGAGACGCCCTGGAGGACATTCTAGTGCCTCCAACATCCTTCAGCATGACCAGTTTGGCAGTGGGTCAGTAATGGTGTGTGGAGGCATTTCTTTGGAGAGCCGCACAGCCCTCCATGTCCTAGCCAGAGGCACCCTGACTGCCATTAGGTACCGGGATGAGATTCTGCGACCTATTGTGAGACCATATGCTGGTGCAGTGGGGCCTGGGTTTCTTCTGATGCATGACTCATGTGGCTCAAGTCTTTGTAGGTGGGACACTTACAACAGAGAAAGGACTCCACCTCTCTCCACTCTGCTCCACCCTGATATCAAACCAAAGACCTTCTTGCTGCACAGAGACATTGCTACTTACAGAACCACCTGGTTTTAGCCTCTGCATTCAGTAACATGATTGCTTCCTTGGTATTCATATTTCTGCAATATCAAATTAATCTAATAAAAGTTTAACCAGGTAGCTGACTGTTCTGATACACAGACGCAGGACAATCAGGATATTTATTTATACTGTTGTTGAATCAGTTTGGTGCATCTTGTATGTTATTTTCAAATAGCCTTACATTACCACACATCCTCCACAATGCCCCAGCCATCCCATGGGGTACGATGTAAACGGAGATTACATAAAATATAAGCCCCGTAAATTGTTACAAAAATGTATAAAAGATTATGTTTACGATCCTTCCTCCAAAGCAAAGACTCTGAATTAAAGTAAACAATCAGCAAGCTTCATAACAGGGGGGGGAGTAAGGACTGATGCAAGCAGTTACGTTTGCACAGCATAGAACAGACTGCTGAAATCCTGTAGCAGAGAATGATTTGGATGTGTTCAGTATGTTCCCTACTTATTTGGAGTCAAAGCCAGTTACAGAGACCAACAGTGCCACCATCTGGAATGTATGTCTAAGTGAATAAACATCCATTTTCTGTTAATTACTTGGCACAATGAACCAGGAATTGATCAGGGAAATCAATAAACAAAAGAAAACGATAGCTAAAAATGAGACCCGAAACGGATGCAGTAATAAAGAAGCAGCCAACATAATAAAAACAAAATGTGGTTTTATTACATGTCTTTATTGTCCAAAGTACCATAAAATGATCTGTACAACTCTGCACACTTAGGCAGAACCAGGGCACTAAATATCCAAATCAGGTTGCTGTCTGGAGACACATAAAAATGTACATATTTACATAGAAAATGCTTATTCAATGTGTGACGACACTCTTCACATGGAAAACTAACAGAAATAAGTTCATACATAAAATCAAAATAAGAACATAATGCTAGATTTAAAAGGCAATGATTCAAGACCCTGGTACTCCTCAGACAGAACAAAGGGGGTGAGACTGTAGAGCATTAGCATGCTCATCAAGGCACTCCAATGTACTATATACAGGGAATCCATTTACAGGCTTTTCACAGTAATTATGAACCTCTTTATATGCCCACTGAAAAACCCTAAGCATGATGACAATTTAGCTGCAAGTACAATGGCTAAGGTATAAAATAACATTTTACAAGGTTCACTGTAGCGGAGTACCGACTCTGTCCATGTTAATGAAGGACTAAAACAGCTTTGATGGTATGAACAAAGGGGAGGAAAAGACATGATTCTTAATGTTGAACTGACAACGATTAACACAGGAATGATCTTACGGGAAGGCCAACGCATATAGACTTAAAGCACCGTTTACTGTGTGTGCCACATCCTAGTGGCGAACACCAGTGTGTCAGTCGACATATTCCCAATAAGAATTCTCTATACTTTGCAGGACCATCATCCTCTGATACAAACATCAGCATGAATGAATCACAGACAACCAGTTCAAGAGAGAGAATGGAAACGGGTAGCACATTTGCTTAGAAGTCTTACAGTCTACTGTTCTTTGGTGTTTTGTGACCTCTTAACGAGTATATTACTGTATTTACTAGTGTTAGACAAAAATCCTGCCAAGCACCAAATTCAACCATTTCAAGCCCAAAGGCTACACTTTATTACCCAGTTGCTCTTCTGTAATACGGTGTGGTCAGTGTAAACGCGATGTTTATGTAGGCAAGTGACATACAACTCCACGCAGCAAAACACATTCCCTCGCAAATGCTGACGTGCGCTACTGCTCCCACGCAATAATACGAAAATATGCGCGCACTTGGACAGCAAGTGAGCAATTCCCTGGTTTATTTTGGATACCAAGTAGATAGAAAAATAATTTGGTTACAAATCACTGATGTGTCGGTTTGTAAACGGTTCTGTATGCTCATTTTGCTGTTCGAATTTCTGATAGAAGCTGTCCTGGACAGAGACCAAACACTATAGGCTAGATAAAGAAGGGAGTCCTGGGTCACATTTCATTTTATGGCCAACGGCTCTAGTCAAAACCACTGAACCACTAATGACACACAAAGGCAAAGCTCTGACACTGCCTCAACCAAGCTTGGCACTCACCATAATGTCACAATCATTTGACAAAATTTAAGAACGCTACCCTCCTTTCCATCCAACATTGATGAAAAATGCAGGGACGAGCAATACGCTGAGTGCAGAACAAATAAGATTTAAATTTAAAAGCACTTGGGAAAATGGGCTATGGTTCCCGGTTTTCATTCAGCCTCCTGCCTGAAAGGGTGTTATGAAAACTACGTTCTCAACCTGGATCTGCCACAGCTTTAAAAGCAAACCAACATGGTTAGATTTTATTTTAAATATTTAAATAGTTATAAAACTTTTTTCCTCTTTTTTTTCTTCCTGTTTTAAACAGGCTGTCTGTACACGTGTGGTACCACTAAATATAAAAATTACAAGAGGCGTTAACGGTAGAAAGTACACCTTCCTTCTGACAGGTCATATCAAAAAATAGGCAGCTTTAGTAAACATATTTCTTAGCAATTCTTATTTTTTTCTAGTCAAACTTTACATTGCTACATGACATTTTAAAGTTAAAAATATAACAAAATGATGAGTGTATGCTGCCTCGCTCCTTTATAAAGTCTATAGGCTTTCTGCATCCCACAGTTACCAAAGCTCTGCGGGGCCAGAACAGGATTTTAGTGCAGAGGTAGAAGCCGTGGAGTCTACAGCGTACATTCCACAGTGCTCACTGCTCTCTCTTTCTTTCTTGCCCTCTGGTCTTCCCTATTCCCCTAGACTTTCCTTTACGAACACACGCACGCACATATGCACACACATACACACACAGCATACATCAGCACCTCCGTTCACCTCCTTCCCTTTGTGGCAGTTGTGCAGCTCCTCCTAAAAGGCTTAATTCTCCAGCAGCACATTTCCTCCTTGTTGATCTTCAGTCAATCTTCTCCACTTTGCCAATAATCTTCTCCTCAAAGATGGGCAAGATGGCATCATCATCACGTACCTCCTCAAACACCACGCCACAGTCAAACTCATCGCTCACCTTCTTGAAATAATACCTGTGACAGTGACAAAAAGCGTATTTATCTGATCTGCTTGCTTAAGTTCGTATGGCAGTTGAAATGACAGCAATTGATTACAAATTCTATATGCCAGTATTGTTCAATCCTGGTCAAGGAGGAAATCTGCCCTGCACTCCTGTGACATTTTAACACACTACAACATGACAAATTACAATTGGAAATGTTTTTCTTGAGGTAAACTACTCAAAATTGCATATGTGTGGAAAAAGTATGCGACGCTTTCAGTATCTGGCATTACATCCTCATGCAGCAAGAACTGAAACTAAACATTGAAAGTAACTGCTAATCAATCTTGCACATCACTTTGGCCCATTCATCAAAACTATGGGGTGTTGGTTGAATTCCTCATATGAGCTTCAGTTCAGGGCATTTCTAAATCATTAAATTATATCCTCTCTGTCCTGTTTTTGCCATTAGCTGGTATGCAAGGCTTTATCTGCTTAGGAGTCAGCCTGGACACTATACTGCTGAGCTGGCAGACCCATGTCTTCAACAACAACTGTCTCACAGAACATCGCTCACAGATCTATCAACTATTTGCTTATGTTAATTTCATTTGGATCATCACTGACTCTGGAAACCTGTCTATCAGTGTATTTGTACACTAGGATAAGAACATTTTCAATTAGACATTCAAGGACTTTTAAGGGCATCTATAAACTTTGTATTTTAATTTCAGGTTTGTTTAAATCAATTGTGTGCTCAACCACCTTAAACTGGAATAATTATTCTAACTGTTTGTGACATTTTAATGTATCTATAATTTCCAGTATTTTAATTGCAGAGAAATAGTCATCAGGAAAAAAAAAATTCTGAACCCAAAACAATAGAAAAATTACCTATAGCTCCCTTTCTTAGTAAGCAGCTCCTTGAACTGTCCCAGCGTGACAATCCTCCCTTTTACTGAAGTTCTGTAAGGGATGGGTTCTCCACAGAAGTAATAGGCCACAGTGATGTTCTCACATGGTTGTTTCTTCATACCTTTGTGTCTGCAGAACACAGAAAAAGAAGTGATTAGTGTTATAAAAGTACTAAACCTGCATACATGAATGGAAAGCAGTATCATTATTTGTTGCCATTTATAGGAATTAGGCTATGACCATAAGAACAGTGCAATGCCTACAGTAGTGTAGTATGACCATGGAAATAAACCAAACAGCAGACATGGCATGTTTCTTAAACAAACCCTCGAGTGACCAAAATTACACAAACCTGAACTGAATTATGAATTAAAGTTAGTCAAAGCACTGTGCTATCCATGCGTAATTTATTTATTGATTAAGTTTTGAACAGTATATTGTGCAATGTGCAAAGGTGTAAAAACAAAGCTTAAAAAAAAGAGGTGGCTTTTTTTTTGGCTGGAGTATTTTCACTACCCTGAAATTATTTTTCTGAATGTGCCTCAAGAATTATACTGCGTTCATAATGCGGTTCTTCTTCTCATACGCTTTATAATCCGTTTTTTTCTTCTTTAATTTGACAGAGCATTTCCCAGCTGTTAACAGCTGGTGAGCTAGCGAGCTTTACCCAGCGTGCTCTCAGACAATGCTGTTCTACATGGAGCTCTGCAGCGCTACAATCGTCAATTTTTTGCCTATTTTGATTGTAAGAGCTGTGTGACTGCCAAGAACCGATATGAAGGTATATGGAACAAGCATACCATACAGAAAATTAACACTGGTGTACAGGTTGAACCAGTGCTAAATGCAGCTTTACATTGTAGCTGCTGACAGGCATTTCATAGCCATGGACCCAAAGTTTTGATGTTTTGATCACCAAGCAACTTTGTTATCACTATCATTCATGCCTTATGACATGGTGCTAGAAAAAAAACATTGCTGGATAATTGGGAGAAGGTGCTCTTGGAGGATGTTTGGGGAAAAAAATCCTTATTCAGGGCAGTGTTCTTAGGCAAAATTGAGAGAACCCACTCAGAAAACCACTAAATGATAAGCAACATTACACATATGATTGGTCTCAGTATGCTTCACTGTTGGTATGACACAGGACTCGTGGTAGCACTCACCTTTTCCCCAGACAATCATTTTGCCAGATCTCCCAATCATTCTGAAGGGGGCTTCATCAGAGAAAATAACTTTACCCCAGTCTACCCACCGATCCACTGTGCCGCCCATGTGATGTAGGAAATCACATGGCAGGAGTAATGAGCTCATCTAGAATAAATGTCTATAGTGGCTTTGGTACTTTTAAAACTGTAAAAATTCTACAGATTTCTTATTTTCACTAGATAAGCCAGATACATTGTTAAAACCCGCCCAGTATATGACCCTTCTGTTTTTACAATATTGCAGGGCCTGCAAATGGTATCGACTTGCTGGCTACAGCCCAGACAAGCTCATAGGTTGTTTACATATGTTGGACAACAAATGAGCTCAGGGTTTGCCTTGGTCACCAATTTTACATTCAAGGTAGAATTCAAATGCTTTCTTAAGTGCAATCATGGTGCATCTGGGAGCCGTTTTGCCACAGATGTAACACAAAATGTATAGCTTATAAAACGCTGATGAGACATTTCTGTTGTATTAAATCTTGGTGAAAACAGTCAATTCAATTATTAATATAACTGCTTTTACAGTTAAGGCAGTTGGGCTAAAGAGCAGTTTCAGAGAGCCCTGGTTCGAGCCTCATCTCAGACCCTTAAACTTGTTCAAATCAGGTTAAATAAGCAAATACATCAATTGTTGCTGCCTGAAGAATGTCCGTCGGCCAAGCAGTCGCCTCTGTAAATGTGAGCAGCTGTTAAGCTAGCACTGGTGTTACTAAAGAACATAAGATATAGCAGTAGATGGCAAATAAGAATGCTCCAAAGTGATTGGTTCGCTCTACCCTAAAAGACAGATGAATAGTTCACCTCTGTTTGGTCTGCAGAGTTCCAGACTTTTTCTTCTCCTCCTCGAGTCGTCTACGAGCCTCCTCCAGCTGTGTAAGGGGGTTGGGTGCTGGGTTCGGTGGCATGGTTGGGTCCTGGATGAACGGGTGTGACGGCAGCACATTATTGCGAAGCTGCGCACTCACCCATGGGTGCACAGCACCTGGTCGCTCTACTGAACTCGGCCTGCCCGTTTCATGAACCTGCGCCTTCTTAGATCCTGAGACGCTCCTATGCAACAGATAATCAAAGAGATTTCTTAATTCTAAAGGTACTTTCTCTGCTAACACCAGAGCTTTTTCCCAATTTGAGCTATATTTGTTTATTGCCCCATTTTGTAGCAAACATCCAAAGCAAATACAGGTATGTACCACATTCAAGTATACATCTGTGATCCGATGATCACAGTTTATTATATTCATTATTATTATGGTACTTAACCTACCCGGCACATGTATTATCTTGCCAGAAGCATTAGATGTTGAACTACAAAAATTGTAACAGCTGCCTCTAGTGCAGAATGCAGCATCAGCACACTGGAAGCTGAGCACCGCTTTACAAAAGGACTTTACTAAGCTAAAATAATTAATAATAATTTAATAATTAATCTATATGTGGTATGCCGTGATAATTATTAACTCAATGTATGGGAAACACTGAAATTTTCTGGATCCAGTATACTACAGTATCATGTATAGCATTGCCAAGTAAGGTATATAATACGATGTTCGGATAACATCCGAAATGCAAAACGTGCCATTTCTGTTACATAAGAGCCATGTCAAAATGCAGAGCCAGTATGATTTACTCACCCATAAGGACTTTTCTTGTAACGTCCCACTTCCTTCTCTCCCTCCATCATCCACTGCAGTATTTTCTGATTCCTGTCTATCTCCTCAGGAGGAGCAGTTTCCCGCATCTCAAAGTTCCTCACGTCCTCCCCTTTCTTGTATGGCCGCTTCGACAAAGTGCCACCTTTACTGCTAAAGTGAACAATATCATACACAGAAGCATTAATACATCTACCGCTTACTCGCACAGTTTATAAGTAAACTTTAACTAAGTGCAATTTTTACAAATATCAATATGTGCTATCTCTCAGAATTCCATTGGGTGTACCTATAGCCCATGGGTTCCACATTGTTGGAGCTGTCGGAGTAATTTCTTGTCTTGGAACCGTAGTGGTGCTGCTCCATGTTCCAGGGCCTCATGCCATCTCCCTCAGTGTGGTGTGCATGATGGGTATGTTTATGGTAAACGTGTGCCGACTCGCCCTTAGGTCCCAACCTCGATTGATGTTTTGCCTGGGTGCCAGGTAGTGGCATGGCATGACCAGGCAACTTGGGTGCTGGCAGACCATCAGGTGAGCGTGACTTGGGTGACTGGCAACCGGGTGTCTTCATGACGCGCTGCACATGTTCGTCCAGGATGCTCTCTGGGTTCTCCTCGTGTGCGTCCCGCAGTCCCAGGCCGCCGTAGCTGGAATCCGAGTAGCGTGCAGTGTAGTGCTGCACATGCACGGCAGGGGGAATTCTGTGGCTAGCCAACGATGGTGCTGTCGAAACATCCGCATCGTCTCCCTCTTCCTCCTGCAGGGAAAAAATGTTCACCTTGAGGATAACCTATGGCCCAATTACTCGTTGTATCGTTTGTCATTACAGTCACTGGAAGAAATTACAGAATTTCTCCACCAGATGTCATCCTCTCACACACGCACGCACGCACAGTTTATAGACATTTTGTTGTGACAATACTGCTACATCATGGCTCGGGGGTGAAGTGTATTAGCTCAACCCAGCACAACGCAGTTAATATGTTTTTTTATGTGATTTATGCAATGGTACGTTATTACAAGCCATAAAGTTAATACTGAGAGGTGCAACATAATCTCCAATACATTTCTCATTAGGCCCTAGATATTACTAGGTCTGACTAGTCACATTCCTTAATGAAGGAGGCTAAGACTGTATGTGGGCTTGCCGTCGGCTCTAACCTCTCTGTTATTGTTTGCTTTTTGTACATTTCTTCTACGATCGTAATCTCTTGTTGGATGTGCACTCTTCGTGGTGGGAGTTCGTGGACAGCAACGTTTAAGAGTGGTCGACCACAATGTTACAAGGTGATGTGTTAATTTGGTTTGAGTCGTGGTGCATCACATACGCATCTCAGTTAGTATTGGTAATTGTATGTCTTCAGTGGCAGCTATTAAGTATGGGGTCCCAAGGGACCAGTGGTGGGCCCACTTGGTTTTGTTGCAGCTGTTTCTGCTGGGTAATATAATGAGGAGGCATAATATTAATTTTCATTGTTACGCTGATAATACTATCCTTTACGACCCAATGATACACATGCCGTTAAGTTTGGTGGCATGACATTGGATATCAAATAACTAAACCTTTTTATGTGTTTTAAGTGTATTATGTTATTTGGCTTATCTGCATCCTGAAGTTGAATTTCTTTGAACAGTTTAGAGTCGCTGTCAGGTTTTTATATAAACCTCGGGGTTATATTGGACTCAATTTTGATTAAATTTGATTGCTCAACAATCAATTTGTTGAAAAACAAATGAATGCAGTCATTATGAATAGTTTTTACTATATGAGTGCCATTACAAGGGTAAAATATTTTCTTACCCAGCGAGACTTAATTCATGCACTTATCTCATGCAGGCTGGGCTATTGTAATGAACCCTATGTAGGTACTAATAAGGTTGTTTTAAGAAGTTCACAGATGGTGCAGAATACGGCAGGTAGATTGCTCACGTGCAAATAGAGATCATATCACTGTATGTTGCCAGTGCAGTGAAGCCAATACAGCAGAGTTCAGTTTATAATTTTGTTATTTGTGTTTAAGGCTTGTTTGGGCACTGCTCCTTACACAGTTGCTTGCAGGGCCCGTAGTCCATTCTAGGCATCTTAGGTGGTTGGATAAATTGTTATTGTGTATTACATACAATCTGACCGGGTTTTCACCATTGCAGCACTTAGGCTATGGAATATCTCCCAGTAGAAATTCACTCTTCACCATCTGTAGCCATTTTTAAATCTAGCCTTAAACCCCATTTTGATTTGTATGGCATTTATATGTGACTCTCTCTGTCTTATATGGTTTGCTTGCAATTTTTCTTGCGTGCATTTAATTTTAAATACTGTTGGTGGCTGTGTTTAATACTTATGTTTATACTATTATTCAGGACTTAAGATTTTAAACTTGCTATATAAATAATTAACATTAATTTACCTTATATTTAGTTCCATCGGAACATCCAGGTTCAAACCTCTGAAAACGATTAAGTGTAAACTGACAGATTTGGGAGTCAAGTACTTTAAATGTCCTTAATGTTTTAGCACATGCAATGCCAAAAAATAAATGAATAAAAGGAGTACTGATAGAAATGCTGGTGAAGATATAAATGGCGATAAACAGGAAAGTCCTGTTTTGACTTTCAGGTTTGACTACAATAAAATGTTATTCCTTTTATCTCACCGAAAAACCAAGTTGCCAGGCCACTGACATAAATGAAATGCTGTCCAATGAGCATCTTATGTCTGTTTCCTTAAAGTGTAGAACAATGTGCTAATCTCAGAGGATGGCAGTAATGTTGAGAATAACAAAAGACTATAAAATTCTTTCTTCAAGCTTTTAATAACGGATAGCTATTGGTCTGTGTCAGCAGTGTGTCTTATGGGAGGCCAAACTACAAAAATTATCTGCCTTGAGACTTAACACCTGGCTTTGTGTGAGGGGGTGGGAAAAAAAAAAAAGATTCCTATTTGTGAAAAAGTGCAGCATTTCTTCACGCCCCAGCACACTTCAAATAAAGTCATTACTCAGAGGCAGACTAGCAAGCTTCTCAGTCTGCACAGGTGTTTCAAATGACACTAAAGGCAAAGAGACAACAGAAATGAATAGGACTGAATAGAGAGATAAGCTTTATGATGCACCCCACCACATGCTATTTCCCCCCGAGCATAGTTGTTGAATAAAGTAATTGGATCTACACGTCTAATATTAGTTGCAAGAAGAGGACAGGTACCTGTTTTGTATCCGTGTCTTAGAGGTACACTTACCAGTCGCACTCTTTTGAGACGCTCTTCCAGTTTTTCCTGGGCCTCGCGCTCCCTCAGCACCCCCTCCAGTCGGCTTATCAGCTCAGCTGCAAACTTCTCTGGCTCCACGTGGATATCTTTTGGTATCCGATTAGTACGCTACAGAGATCAAAGAGCAACAGGATCCATAGCTTCAGTACACCCATAGTACATTTACCTTGTGGTGCAAAACACAATAGCCGCCTGCATGCAATAGCAGGAACCATGCCCTACTTTGATAACTGAGGAGCAATATTACTTAACATTCTGACCTCTGCTGGCTCAGTCAGCTCCAGAATACTTGGGCTCTTAATTAAATTAGGTTATGTAAGGACAAGATTAATCTAGAGTTTCTGGAAACCAAGATTAATCTATAAGGTTTTGGAACACTTTGTGAAATACTGAGCAAATGAACCTAAAACGACTAAATGTAGAATTTATCCAGATCATTAAGGCCTTAAGCCTTAGGTCCTGTTGTGCACCATTACTCAGCTTACCACACAGGTTTTCAGTAAGTGCTAAAAGGACTAGGATGTCCAAGTCAGTAGGAATGTGCTGACATTTTTATAGATTTGGTGGGATTTTTTTTTTTTCCATTACTACACCTTGCCTTTTAATAACCGACATACTGACAATTAACACTTTATTAGGAATATTAGTACTACATCTCATTCATTCAGTTAGTTAATATGCATCACATTAAATTGTGCAGATATAGGCCAGACAGTTCAAATGTTCACGTCAACTATAATAATAGAGTGAAAAAGTCTGTGATTTTGGCCTCGGCCAAAGTTTTGATGCTAGGCAGGCTGGTGTAAGTATTTATGTAACTGCTGTTCTCCAAAGGTTTTCAAAAACACAACAGAATTGTACAAAAAAGAAAAAAAAATAAAAAATCAGACAGCAGGAGAAGGAAATGACTTGCGGCTGAGAAAGTGGAGAATGGCTAGACTGGATTGATGTGACAACAGGTTTCTGTACCTCAGACAACCACTCATTTACAATTCAGATGACAGAAAGCATATCGGAATCAAACCTTGAGACAAGTGGGCTACAGCAACAGGAGACCACATTAGGTTCCAGTTCTGTCAGACAAGAACAAAAAGATAAGGCTACTGTGGGCACAGGCTCACGAATATAGGACAGCAAAAGGATGAAATAACGTAGCCTGAACATGGACCGATCCTGCATTGTGCCAACAGTATAAGCTGGTGGATGTGTTCAGTGGTGTGGGGAACAGCATTAAGGCATTAAAGTGCACCTCATAAATCTACAGGGAGCAGAAACTCAAATAAATGCTTTCAAAATATTAAGGAATTAATGGTAGAGAAAACTGCGGGTGTTTAAAAAGCCCTAAGGTAGGCCCTACTCAACAGCAGTACAGTGTTCATTACGTGATTCTTCCATTCACCCCCTTTTTTTTTTTTCCAGCAACCCCATACTGAATAAAATCTTAAAATCTATGACCACAGAATTCAGTCCAGTGCAGTCCAATCCAATTTCCAGTTGCATCCATTGAACCATTTCTGGTTAGATTTTTTAAAAACCCTCTTTTTCTGGTAAATGTTTTAAGCAGATTGTAGGCATGGCGGGAAGTCAACTGTAGATTCAGATACTAAATGATGTTACTACATATAGATTTAGTCGTAAACATGTAAGTAAAAACATATATACACACCACAAAACTTATACAATGTAACATTTTAATCATTTGAGACCAACAGTACTTAAAAGATTTCCCCCTTCCATCTTTCCCCAGTATCAAAGTCATTATTTATGTTTTTGTTTTCAAGCATTTCTTGATTATTGCTAATAATTATGAAGCATGGCTTTGATTTTCACATAGTTTTTCTTCTATTCTTTTAAGTGTATGTACTTATGCAATTCAAGAGTGTGGGTAAAATCGAACATGCCGCTTACCAGAAATCATAATGGCTCTTGTTCTGCATAGAACATTTAAATCAAAAGCGACATTTGCAAATGTTTTTCTTTACCCTGCTTACTGTTTTAATACAGCTTTCATACCTTTATACAAAGTCCAGAACACAGATGAATCAACAAGTTTCAAGCAGCTCCTGGCCAGCTTCCAGCAAAACCATACAGGAGCCATTAAAATTTTGATAACAGGGTCTGATTCAGATTCTCTATTTTAGCCCTCTTTGTTCCAAGTCTCAAATCACATTAAGTTCATCAGTATCATTCCTGGCCCATATGGCTACATGCCCAGTGAAGCAGCAGTATCTGTCAAGCCTTGACAAGATGTTGTGGCTACTGACTGTGCTTCAGTTCTGCAGACCACCCTTCGAGAATAAAAGAATGTTTTCTTCCACTCTCTTCTGTGAAACAAAGCATGGTAAATCCCCTAAAGAACGGAATGTACTTGCCTCAAAGCAAGTGAAGTGGAAGACAATACGTTATCATTTAAAGCCCTGATCAGAAACTGGCATTTTTGGAACCACTAACACAGAAGCTCTTGAAAGAATAAATCGGTTAAATAAACAGAAAGTACAACACCCATGTTTGCTAAGCCACACACACACACACACACACACACACACACACACACACACACACACACACACACACACACACACACACACA
>JAVSBV010000086.1:3750374-3760442 GCA_033117975.1 Parotocinclus spilosoma | reverse complement strand
AAGGTGGCTACTTTGAAGAACCTAGAATATAAGACATATTTTCAGTTGTTTCACACTTTTTTGTTAAGTATATAATTCCACGTGTTAATTCATAGTTTTGATGCCTTCAGTGTGAAACTACAATTTATATATTATTCATGAAAATAAAGAAAACTAATATATATATATATATATATAAAAATAAAAGAGAGAGAGAGAGAGAGAGAGAGAGAGAGAGAGACGCATACAGCTTCTCACAAAAGTGTGTACACCTCTCACATTGTTGCAACTATTATGTTATATCTTTTCATGGCACAACACTAAAGATATGACACTGATACAATGTAAATTAGTTAGTCTACAACTTGTATAACAGTGTAAATTTGCTTTGCTCTCAAAATAACAACACAGTCATTAATGCCTAAACCACTGTCAACAAATGTGAGTACACTTCTAAGTAAGAATGGCCAAATTGTGCCCATTTTCCCTCCCCGGTATTATGTGGTGTAAATGTAGCAGGTGTGTTAAATTTGGTGTTATTGCTCTCACACACTTTTCACTGGAAGTTCAACATGGCACCTCATGGCAAATAACTATTTAAGGATCTAAAAAAAAATTACAATAAATAATTGTTGCTCTACATAAAAGATAGCCAACCTGACAGATTGGTTAGTAAAAGTTCCAGTTTGTGACAAAAATCGGTTGTCAAAAAGGGGGTTAGTCACTAATAAGGAAAAACTGAACGACTAACAAACCGCAATACTATAAACAATAATAAGCACAATGTTTTGTAAACTGTCGCGCAAACTAAGCAACCTTCAGTGGCAAACCTCTTAATCACTAATTTCAAGGGATTCCATTCCTATTACAACAAATTTATAAAATCCAGCACCTTGCCATGTAGTTTGCTTTAAAAAAACAGAATGGGTCACATTAAAAGGGCTCACTGAACACAAATGTAGTTCTCCAAAAGGCTACCAAATCAGATCATAAATCTTTTCGCCAAACATTCCACGAAAAGCTGAGTGGTATTCTTAAAAAAAATAGTGGATCTATGTCAGGATCACAGCGACTCAGCCAGCAGAGGCAGAGTGCATAAAGTCACAGAGTGAGGTCACCGAGTACTGAGGCACTTGGTGTATAAAGGTCAAGCCCCAGAACAGCATTACCTGCCTGACTCCATTGTGCCAACTGTAAAGTTTGTTGGAAAAAGGAATCATGCTGTGGGATTGTAATAGCTCGAGTGAGAGTACCTCGCAATGCTTCAACATACTAACACATTTGGGGAAATTGTGCTGTGGGAACAGTCCAATTATTGTATCCATATAATGTACAAAATCAATTTTAATGGAAGCTTAACTGCATTGATTAATTTCCCAAAGAAAGTTAGCAGGGCTTGCAAGTTTGTGCCTGGCTCTGTGCTCTCTCTAACTTTAACCTCTCTGCCTTTGTTAGGTTTGACAATTTCCAACGGGCTTATGCTTTATTAAACTTTTTTATAATCTGCAATTACCTATTAAAAATAGCCAGAGTAAAAGTCTGGATTAAAACACTTACTTAACCACCTTATTTCGATCTTACTTAGCATTACACAGATAACATCAACCCAATGAAAACTTCACACAAATATGTTTATAAAAATAAATAAGAATATGGTAATAATCTCTCCTTGATGCCCATTAAGTAAAGCAAAATCAGTAAACATTAATTATAGAGGAAACCTTAAATAAACTTAGCATTTAGTAAATAAGATTTCACAACATGCAGTATAAATGTACTGTAAATTTAGATAATTACAGCAAACACTGAAGTAGGTCAGCCAAAAACAATATATAGATGTATATAGATGTATAATAAGATGTAAAACATAAAACATCTAAAAACTTAAAATGAGATAAAAGTTGAAATAGCAAAATCAAACTCCGAGGCCATTTACAAAATGCAATAAACTCTGTTAAACGACAACAATTATTCAGTACACATAAAATAATAAAAAATAACTCAAGTATTAGACATTCCACTTTCCGTGTGTGACTCAACCAGATGTCGGAGGTAGGAGACTGATAACGGATTTCTTTCTACGGACTCCACGCACGCCGAATAAAGTGAAGGAAGCAGAGTCTTTGAAAAGCAGTTATGTCCCGGGAGAACATAGCAGCTGTCAAACATGCAGAGAATATTTTTGAAGCTGGACATTGACCATGCTAAGTGAAAAAGTCCTTAAAATAGGGAAAAAGATCCGCTGCAATATAGCCGGCTATCATTTCGACACGCTACGCTGTTTGTTGTCTTCACTTTGATGGTGCAACCGAACATTAGACCTGTTAAATGACTGGCTGTTTGTGTGTCACTAAGACCACCTTTTATTATCAAGGGATATGATAGGCCGTTTGTGATAGGCAGGGCCATTGTTGGGATTTAGTTATATAATATATATAACTAATATATTAGTTATTTATATTAAAGAAGCATATAATCGCAATGCATATAGTTATTGTTTTATCGCCCATGTCTAATCTTTAGTATACAGGCACAGAAATGGTAGACGTACAGGACATACTAAATTCAATCCAGTGCACACTGCTTGAGCGCTAAAGCAGTACTGCTCTTTCAGTAAGCACGCGTGCAGTATACACAGAACCTCTGACACACAGCCTGTTCTTAAGTATGGCTTTCTCATACTGTTCAGCATTGTACGTGGTTTAAAAAGAAGCCCAAGTTAAGTCTTGATGGTGCAAAAAGTCCCGCATTCGAAAGGTATTGGGTATCAGCAGGCTCCAAAAAGTCTCACAGCTCAATTAAATCTGTTTGAAATTATTTCATTTAGACTCTCTTACTTAACTCTGATGATGAACTGTTAATAATGTCTGCACTGCCTTCATAACAAATAAAATGTATGTACTGGTAGCAGTGACACAGGCTGTAGACAGGGAAGAAGCCTTATCCTTCTCAGATTTTATATATTCAGATAATTTACATACATGCCAAGCCATATTGGTAACCTGTCCGTTTCTGTATTTATAGGGGCGTGCCATTGTATCGCTTACGATAATGCTGATATAATTTTTTACCAATATAAAGCATCCGTATCGTGATATTACATCATCTTTACGTAATGATGTGATGCATTTACACAGAGTATGACATGCGTCTATTGCTTTACTCAGCAACACATTTGGGGGAAATGGTTCTGCGGTGGAGTTTGTCCCAAAAAGAGGAGCGAATTCAGATAGTGTCAAAGTGGTTTTGGTTACAAAGTATCAGATGTACAACAAACTACAGTGATATGCAAGCTATGCAAAAGGTCTGTAAAAACAAAAGGGGGAAAACATCTCATCTCTTTTACCACCTCAAACAGAAGAACGTGGAAAGTCAAAAAATGCCACGAGGTAAGGCAAAGGTAAGGCACGAGGTAAAGTAGAAAATATAGAAAATAGATTTTGTTGCAATTGTATGTTGTTGAAATATATTGTTATTTATTATTTTCTTATTTAACCAATTATCCACAGAATGGCCTACACTAGGGATATATTAAATGCATTGATTAGTAATGGTCAGTTCGTTGTTAATGTTACTCAGAAGACAAAAAACAGCAACACGTCACTAGTTTGTGAAAAGTGATTTACGTCAGAGCACCTGTTCAATGTACAATTATACATTCTTGCACAATATGACAAGTATTCTGCTCACAAAAATTAGGGGATATTTCAAAATGACATATCTTATAATTAAATATCCCACAGTTTCTGAGAGCAATGCATATAGATGTTGCTATGTGAAACACGCATGTAATGTTTATGGAATAAGCCATATAAGGAACAGGTAAGTACATGAGATTAGCATGCCTGGTTATTAGGCTTTTCATTAATCATTTAACCTCATACGGTAGATGTCTGGGAAAAAACTAAAGCACACAGAGTTCATTAACATGCCTTAACTTCACTCCTTGACACATTTCACTTTTTCCCTCACAGCATTAACCTGCATTGCACTGCCAAAAGGGAATACGTGTCAAGCTATTCCACAGAAAACCTTTATTCTAGAATAACAGTCTGCCATTCATGAGACACCTGGGCAAAGAACACAAAGCACACCAGCCTCACCGCTCACAGCAGGCAGGAGCACTATCATCAAGACCCAACCCCTGCCTAGGAACTCAAACTCACAGGTAGCCTACTTAAGCCGCATTACACTGCGACACTGAATGCTTCACTGCACCAGCAGTCCTTTTTAACTGGTTTTGCAGAAAGATTAAAAAGGGGATCTTTCAGTACCTGTCGTTTGGATAAAAAAACGCTCTGTCCAGAGCAACAATCAGAAGGAATGACCTCGTGACAAAGGTATTCATGTCTGACATAGGATTTCCACTCACTTTGATATCATATCCATTTCGTGGCATATTCCATCATTACAATCAGTCACAGAATGTGAAGTTGTGTTTATTGCCTACACAGAATAAATGGCACATCACTTGGTCATTGCTAGCTCTTGACAAATAGATACAAACCAAAAAAAAAAGATAGCTTAATAGTTTCTGGGGTTTTGTTAATAACGATAATTAGACAAAACTTTATATCCTTTAAAAAAAATTGCTTGCACAAGTTCTACATTGTCATAGCTTGCCCTTGTTAATAATACTTCTACACAAGCCCCCGCCCCTTCAAGGTCACAGTGGCCAAGGCAGCAATGCTAGCATTTCAAAAAGAAAGAAATTACATCATGGTTCACCAAATGCAAACGTGCCTTAAAATACTGTTGGTGAAATGTATTCGCTCTGAATGTCTGCGGCATAAAATAGTTAAACATAGGGATTTCCACAAAAATCAATGTAATTTCACTCACAAAAGCCTGGTGTGGCCACAGCTTTATGCTAATCCTATATTACAGACCACAGTTCAGACATGCCAAGTTGGCACTCAAAGGAATCATAATCTGGCCCACAGGAACCATCCCCAGCACACTTATTGGGATATATTTAGAAAAGGTGCCAAATACGGAGAGACGTTTGGAAAAGTTCAAAGCATCTGTGACTGATTTCATCATTATGTGCCTAGAGGAAATGCCGTCTACAAACTTATTTCACAGCCCAACCTGTGGGCTTGGATGACCACAGACTGGACAACCATCATAAAAAAGCGAGAAGGAAAGCCGAGAACAGAGAGGGTCTTCAGAGAGCAAAGAATGTCTATGCTAGGAAAATCCACACAACTTTGTCTAAATTCAGTTAGTAAAATACATGGCCAGCCTATTCCGATTTTCTTTCTATATAAGAATTATAAATGACAGCATACAGAAACGTTGCTAAAGAAATATCGCTAGGGCTGTTTGCGTGTACCTGGGTCAGTTCTCATTAGCTTTAGCTCTGTGGTGTTAGCCACAAATAAAATAGATCACTGCAACCTTGCTAAAAATTGTACTTCATTAAAGCCTTTTGCCAGTTAGTCCAAGGGAACAATTACAAGCAAAGACGCAACTCAGGTCCCAGTCTTAAACAGCATAAACCAAACAAAATGCTAAGTTATGAATCACTAGTGTAAGCTAAAAATACACTTAATGCTAAATTTTGGGCATAAAATGTGCAACACAAACACATGCATTGTGAGTTTTAATTAACTAAAAAAAGACATGCATACACCGATCACAGACACACAAAAAACACCTCCCCAAATGTTATATGATACTGACAGGCCAATCCCTGGCCATGACCGATCATGCTAAAAACCAGCTGATCAATGGGTGCAGTTCTAGTCACTAGTTTTCTAGTCCAGACACTTTGTGTGGCAGGGCATTTGGGCCATCACTAATTACATGAGGTAACCTTAGAACTGTGACACTGATACCGCTCTTCCAGATGCATCGAACAACTTCTATGCAAAGTTTGATGCACAGAACAACACAAAATGGAAAATCACCATCCTTGGCCATCCACCATCCATTAATGGCCTATCACAATCCTCATACAAACCTTTTATCCTCTAGTACCAGAGCATCTCCTTTTTCTCAGTCATCAGACACTTTAACACAGTGACATGACACCCCTGTGACACCACCTGCCCTTCTTGTTCCCCATGGTACATTGTATAACCTTCATCAAATTGTCTTACATTTACTTTTAATTTATTTCAGACAGTATGAACCAAAAACAGTTTGGGTTTTAGCTGGTCTGCTTCAACTCATTTGTTTATAAACATATATTTTGGATGGGGGCAAATCAGGGATAGCAAGAGGGGAGAAACAACACAACAGATTAAGTCAATTGGTGACTGTAATCATGATTTTGTACAAAAAAAAAAGATAAAACAAAGATAGGTACATGTCCCTCTACTGTGCAAGAAACAATTGCACAAATGCATTCAAGACCACTGGTGAAATTTCAGTGCGCACAAGACTAAGCTGAACAACCATGATCTCTGATCCCTCAAGCAGCACTGCATCAAGAACCATCATTTAGTCGACATATCCCCATGAGCAAGGGATTACTTTGGCAAGCATTTGGCAATTGCTATAATAATGTTACATTCACAAATGCCACTTAAAACCTAGCTGTGTAAAAAAGGAAACCTCATGTTAATCACGTCCAGAAGCTGGGTCAAGTTCAATACTCTCAGTCAACTAGGGTGGACCATCACACAGTGGAAACATGTATTTGTGTCACAGGGTTTAGTATTCCAGATCTTTTTTTAAAAGAAACATACACCATGTGCCACAATGTACCAAAAGGCGAATGTAACTTCTAAACAGGATTCAAGAAATTAAGTCTAGAAGCCAGGGTCTATCATGATATGGGGTTGCGTCAGTGTCTTTGGCAAAGGTAATTTGCACTCCTTTAAAGCATCATATTTTCCAGAGACGCCCATGCAGTTTTCAACAAGACAACTCAAAGTAAAGCTGCACACATTACAAAGGCATTGTTGACGAAGAAGACGGTATGGGTACCTGACTGGCCCGCATACAGTACTGATCTGTCTTAAAATAACAAAAATAACACCAGAAACAAAATCACTTGGTATCCTCGATACCAAAATGTTTAAGTGTTATGAAAAGAAAGCATATTTCATGGACCTTGGTAATTGCAAATAAATAGGTTGCAGGCCTGAAATGCAGCAATATATGTATATTAACAAATTAAATTAAGTTGACAAGAAATGAACTGGTTTCATATTGTCTGCAGTAAAACTGTGGAGTTTTTTTTTTCCCCAAAAAATTTCCCAACTTTGTCTGGTTTGAGGTTGTAACAGATTTGCTATACTGTGATATATCATGTTTGCAAGTTTGGGTTTCTTAAACAAACAAAAAACCCTAAAAACTCTGGCCTTCGGTGTGCTGCGAAACTATAGGATCAAATGAGTACAATGACAACAATCACAATTCCATTCCCTTACAAAGTACTACTAGGCATTAGTTATTAAGTGCATTTTAAAGAAATATATCAGGCAATGAATCAAGCTCTCGAAGTAAAGGCCCTTTAAAGAGAGTATACTTTCCATCTTTTAGCAAGCACAGTACTTCATTTCACTAAATAAATCTATATGGATAACAAGACATGGAACAAGGAGGAGGAAGGAAAGCCTTTAAAACAGTGCGCTTACCTGTACTCATGACTATCTTGGTATCTCTTGCTATGGGCTGCACGTTGCGGTGCAGTCTCCAAAAGGAGCTTCTGGGTAAGCCGTTTGCTTGGAGTCGGATCAATCTCGCTTTGCTCCTCTGGCTCTTGCTCACACCTCCACTCCTCATCCTCGTTCAATGTGGGCAAGTACCCAGGCAGCACCTTTCCATTCCCCGACACTGAGCTTTGATCGCTGTACAGCTTAGGGCTCTCACCACCTGTCCTGGTGTATTCCAAATAAATTTCAGACTTGAGAAACAATGGATAAGTGTTCTCCTCCATCATGGCCTGAATCTCTGTCTGGGCCTGGTCAAACATGGCCAGGTCGATGTGCAGCCTCATAACGCAATCCTTGATGAAACTCTTTGTGGCTGGCTTGATCTGGCGTGACACGATACCATTGCAGTCCAGTATGTATTTCTTGTAAATGGCCTTTGCCAGTTTCAGCTTCTTCTCCTCATTTCCCTCTCCGCCCTCAAGCTTACGAAAGCCGCTGCACGCAAACCAGAAATCCAGCATGTCTGCGCAGTCCTCCTGTTTGAGGAAAGTGCGGAACAAGTGGATTCCATCCTGGTCGTCCAGCAGCGAATGCAGCGACTCCGCCCATTTCAGATAGGGTGGCGTGGGCGAGGCGCTGCCCTCAGGCTCATAGCCAAGGTCCAGATCAGGCCGTCTCGGTGTAGCTATGGAAGTCTCACTTCTGAGGCTCTCGTTTTTGATGGAGTAAAAGCCCAAGCCATACGGACGTCCATCACCAGACACTAGCTCACCCTCTTCACCTGGGACTGGAGGTCGGGGGGCATCCTCAGTGAAGCTGCCCCCAGTGTCCACCAGGTAACCCTTCCCTTTTACACTCAACCTCAATGTGTCCATTCTCCTGATCCCTGCACCGTCCACAATGCAGAACAATCAGATCCACACTTCTCCTAATGCCACTGTGAAACGATTCCTCCTAGAAAAGCAAGAAACAAAATGCAATGAGGTAAATCCATTCAACTAGAATATAAAGATGCTCCTGATGCTAAGACATTAGATTTAACAACTGTTAATCTTATGCATTCACCATGATGTCTCTTGGCAAATAAACTTAAGCTTCATTTGTGTTTCCGTATCCAATTCTTTGTAAACAAGGATTACCACAATGCTGCATACATTTTTACTATTCACAGGGAAGGGAATATGGAATTGTTTACATGAATGAACGTAGCCATTTAAGGTCCACCCATGCTGGCCCTGTAATAACAGTTTTGATTTAAATTGCACATGAGTTTCTGTAAAGAATGGTGGACTAGGAGTTTTGCTTCTTAAAGCCTCTCGTGACCTTTTCAGTAATGAAACACCTGAAGTTTGCACTTGTACTAAAAGCGGCGTTTCAAGCTAAAGCCTGGTTTAAAAGAGAACACAATGGGTTTGTCCATATCAGATCACACAAGGAGGCATTCAAAGAGCTAAATAAATACACCATGCGTCTTCTTCTGACCCATCCCATGCACGTTTATGTTCTAACCTCTCAATTCAACACCGGCTGCAAACCATGTTTCTGGACATCTTTACAAAAAAGCTCATATTCCACAATATAAAACGTCCAGCAATTAAGTCAGTTGTGCTTCCAATGATCCGAGTGTCTGTTTGAAACAATCGCATGCCAATTAAAGGCGTGTGTGCGTTTTTATTGTTCTCGTATGTAACGTGGAAAAAGTTAAATACCTGGTTAATTTTAGTCTTCCATCGCCCACTAATCCGGCAGAGAATGTCTGAAGCCTGCTTTGCAGATGCTTGCTAAACAGGCTAGTCGCTTAGCTAAGTTAGCCACAAACAAAACACGCTAACCTCCTTTCATCTTCAGTTCAACAGACTTCCTTACACCGCAGTAAAACCCATATAAAGCTGTATCAGCGTTACGCAGCGCCTCACAAAACACAGGCAGTCATCTACACTTCAATGTTGTACGAATATAAGCAGCTCGTTCAAAAGCACATTGTACAGTAGAAGTCTTTCCAGCGTTCGTACTAGCCGCGGCTGCTAATCTGGCTAACAGAGCTAGCTCGTTAACTTGATGTGACAAGATCCAACTTGGTACGACTGGAATGCGAAGTGAAGCCGCTTTAATGAAGCAATTAACTCGCAATCTTAGGTAAACAAGAGGTGTGGACAGTCAGTCCGATTCTAAACGATGGTCCGCGTCTCCAGTGGTGCACGGTGCGCTATATTCTTACACTATTCACTGTGTACATGGAGTCTATAGTAACGTTATATACAGCATTATAGGGTTTCATAGAGAGCACTACGTGCAGTAAAAGTACGTCAAGTACGCCATTTGAGACGCGACCGCACTCGGATACTTTGTTGTTCTTTTTTTCCCCAACGACATTACAGCACTCCCTGCGCTCCCCTCCCAGCCGCTTTGAAGTGAAGCCCCACATTCACTGCATTCATGTCTTTAGCCTCGGAGTCTCCACAAGCAAAGTAACTGATGGGGG
>JAVSBV010000086.1:3689436-3703500 GCA_033117975.1 Parotocinclus spilosoma | reverse complement strand
ATCACACCAACCTGTTATTAGGACCAAAACCATCGCGTCCCGATGTGGTCCCATTAACCGGAATTGACTGTATTACATTGTATTACAAACAATCCATAGTTTAATGTTAGTTTTCACTGTTTTGTGGATGACACCAAGCATTATATATTGATAGTCGACTTACTTCTCCATTTAAATCCATTCCGGATTTTCCTCTTTCTTTTCCTACTGATTGTTTAGTAGATATCAAATCCTGGTACACCTCTAACCTTCTTGAATTAAATAGTGATGAGACTGAGATTCTTTTAATTGGCATGAAATCAATTCTATCCAGACTTCAAACTTTTTCCTTGGTTCTTGACAATTTTCTTGTTTCCTCTTTACATGTCTAGGTGTCACACTCGACAGTACTTTATCTTTTCACTCTCATATAAACAATATTCTTCAGGCTGCTTATTTTAATCTGCGTAATATTAATTGCCTGCGCTTCTTTATCCAACCTCTGCTATTTTAGTTCATTATTTAGTTACATATATTACTGTAATTGTCTCCTTTTTGGGCTTCCCAACACATACTCTCATTAGCTTTAACTGGTCCAGAATCAAGTTGCCCGTATCATCACTAAAACATCTTCTATGCAACATATCACACTTGTTTTGCAACTCCATTGGCTCCCGATGAAGTTTCACATTAAATACAAAATTCAGTTGTTGACATTTAGGGCTATGAGCTACCATTACCCTGCCTGTAGGCTGTCATTCATTTAAATATTTGCAGATGTCCATCAGTATATGAGAAAAGCTGAAGTGTCTATAGGGGTTGCATAGAATAGTCACTGTGAAATGCTGTATAGCCAAATAATTGGAATGAGAAAAAAAACCCTAAATAAAGCAGCTCTTCTTAAAGCATTGTGATCAAATTTTGGTAGTCAAAAAAGTTACGTCTAATTCTACAGTAATTTACACTGCAGTGCTTAATTTGTAAAACATCAGGTAAATGAAAACAGAGCATGCTGTCCGGTAAGTGGACATTAGGTTAAAAGATCCCAGAATGTGTAAAAACTTCATAGTATAAAAAGAGTTCATAGTATAACATGTAATATAGTTCATAGTATAACATGTAATATAGTAGTCTTCAAAATATCTGTATCAATGAAAAAGACTTTTAACATTTACATTTTTTCACCATTTCCAAAATTCCTGATGAACGAGCCCACAGTGCTCTGATGATCGTGACTGTGCTGTAAGCTTGGTACGGACGGAGCATGTGTGATACGATAGTGATGTATGGTGTGTTAAGTAAAGAGAACATTCCATTACTTCAGCGTGTTGCTTTGTTATTCAACAGTTAAAAACGCAACAAAAGCGTATTTACTCAGCGGATGAATACTCACCAAAAACGAGAAGTAAGACTAGAGCATTGCCCACCTGAGTCGCTACTTGCCGACATGACAAGTTTTTATCTGCGGTGTTGTGTTCGCTGTTTGTGAAAGTTTTATTATAGACTGAATTCATTTAAGCCCTACGATGCCTCCCAAACGTTCTGCAAGTTCTACGGCTAAAATAGTGTATAAATATTGGCTTTTTCTATAAAAAAACAGCACAAACGCTCACAGGTAATCTTCTCACTACCATTTTGTTACTACCGTTTCAATCTTAGGTGCTAAGATCCTGAATTTAACCAGTTCAAGGTAATTTGGTTAAAAAGAGTTAAATAAGTGGTGGCCAAGTGGTTAAAATACTGCACTGTAGATCAGGAAGTACAGGGTACAAATTCTCCCACCCCACCGAGTCCCTGGGCAAGGCTAAATTAGATCACTTACTAAATTATATAAATGTCTGTGACCCTTAACTCTTCTGCATATCGGTCCAGAATGGTGGCAGTAAAGAAAGTCAAAGTAAGATTTATGTACAACAAAGCATTACAAAAGAGCATTGTTTTAAAGCAGCTTTATAGAGATTTAGGTCCACAGCCTCAGTTGAGCAAGTGTAGGGCACAAATACAAAGAACCATGTTTTTGAGTGACATATGAAGAGTTGTCTGCTTAGTACATGCACACCTATTCTTTTCCCAAAGTGTTTCTCCATTTTCCACTTAAGATACCTTTGGTGATTGTAGCCAACCAGTAGTCAAGGAGAGTAGTTCCCGTTTTGACTCCACTTAACCAAGACATAGTCACATGTTTAAACCTGTCCTACAGACCCCAAATCTATAAAAATGACAATGACTGAACCCGAAATAGTTCATGTTTTGTCTGGTCAGTTTGGATTCCATTCTAAATAAACATCCATTCCTGCATTTCAGTTGTGCAACAGTTACTAATAACAGCAAGTCCAAAATGGTCCATGTGGTCCCTTGAATCTTCAGTCTGAATCACACAGCATCCGTTTCTTCCATTTTATTCCATTAAACACAATACACATTTCCACTGTATGATGGTCCATCCTAGATGCCTCCAAACCCAGAGAGTTCGACACTGTATGATTAGCATAAGATAATTTTTTGCACAGTAAACCATTAACTGGTATTTGTAAATGTAACAAATGTATTGTAGTGTTTGACAAATGTTTGCCAAAGTAAACCCTTCCCCATGTGATTCTATCAGCTATTGCTAAATAGAAGCTCATGATGCAGTGCCGTCTGAGGGAACGGAGGTCATGGGTGTTTGGTTTAGGCTTATGCCCTTCCCTTTATGCACTGAAATTCCTTTAGAGTTCATGCATGCTTCTCAAATATTCAGCCTTTTGTTGATATTGTACAAAATCTAAACAAGGTCAACTCATTATTTTGGTCACACCATCATTTTAATTTTTTTTACATTTGTTACTAGCTTTAAATTGCCCTTGTCCTAACGTTTTTGGAATGTGTTGCAGGAATGGATATTTATTAACAAATGAAATGAAATTAATTTAATGAAATAAATATCTTGGGTTCATACTGTCTTAAATTTTCAGGGTATTTCCTCCTTGTGTCCAATGTTTATGGTTCTTGAGCCGCCACATCCCTCATCAGCAAATATAAGTAAACAACCAATTCTACAGTGCCCCTTGTGGTCAAATAGTACAAAAGATACCTTCAAAATCAAGCGAAACAAGTTACAGCCCAGCTGTCTCTGTAGGACAGGAAAGAAGACTTTCTACTAAAACGTAAGTGAAACCTCATTGTTGACATTATTTTAGTGGATGGTGGAAGACCTACCATTAAATAACCACAGTATCCATCTTTCCCTATGAAGGAACACCTGTGTGCCTAGCATCATCATTTAGGTGCCATATCGCTGGTTATGTGTTTATCTTTACATGGCCCAGAGCAAACCACTTCAGCTGAAAAAATCCACGTAATATAATTGTCAAGTACAGTGGTTTGTGAGGCAAATGAGTGTTTGGGGTATGGAAGCCACATGGCGCCAGAAAGTACTGCTTTGCAAGCAGGCCCAGTTGTAAGAGAAAAATCATCTCAGGCTTTACATCAAAAATTGGAATCTGGAGTGTCAACATCAGTGTTTTACTATCAAGATATCTTAGAACATAATAATAATGATTATAAAACATAACAATAATACCATGTAGTATGTTGCTTGGCATTATACAAAATATAAAACAGATGTATGAAATAAAGTATTCATTATTCTGGGTGTGTTTCCAGGTCCCTGGAAAATTTGTGCCATTTCCTATCATTTCCTGTCCACAATTCCCAACTGGCTAGGTGTTAAATCCAGTGACCAAGACCGAATGTTGACTTTTATAAACATAATTAAGGTATAGAGACGTTCTGTGTCTTTCTGCTTATTTTTTGTTGCACCTCCTCACTGTCGTCGTGCTGCTTAGAAGGAGTCTTTCATTAAATGCAGACTATCTTGAATTTCCATGTGTCCCTGTACTACCGATGACAGGAATCAGAAACCTTTTCACACAGTGAACACAGCCATGAGCAAAATAATGAAAGGAAAAATAAACCATTAGAATAGTAAGAGCGAATATTGTGGTTAGTTTAATTCCCTGCGTGCCAGAGGTGAGGAAAGCAAACTGACCAAGCTAAAGCTGTTAAATCCTAGCCTGTGGGGCACTGCAGAAAAACTCAAAACATAGATCAACTAATGGAAAAGCCTTGCTTATAGAACACAGGTCTGTGCTGATGAATAGAATAGGAACAGTGGGCCATTTTAGTCTAGAAGCTAAGGAGACGGGTACAGTACAGTTCTATTATTACTGCGCTTACTAGAAGTTTGATGCAAATTTTTTTTTAACTCAATGGTTTTTTTCTCTCTGTTTGCACTAAATATACAAGAGTTTAATACACTAACCCACCATAAGATGGATCAAGGTTCTTGTCCCTGGTGCCCTCTGGTTGGGTCAGGTGTCACACGAATGGCTATGTCTGAGAGAAAGAAGGCCAGTCTGGGATCATCTCCCAAAACTACAACAGCGACCTCTGCCAGTTTTGCCATCCCAATCAGGGCACGCTTGTGCCTGTGCCCTGTGTTATCTGGAGATACAAACCGGAATCCAAAAAAGTTGGGGCACTAAACAAATTGTGAATAAAAACTGAATGCAATGATGTGGAGATGCCAACATGTAATCTTTTATTCAGAATAGAACACAAATCACAGATCAAAAGTTTAAACTGAGTGAATGTATCATTTTAAGGGAAAAATATGTTGTTTCCAAATTTCATGACGTTAACAAATCCCAATAAAGTTGGGACAAGGCCATTTTTACCACTGTGTATACCATTCTGGTATTGCTGCACTATCTTTCTGCGCAACAATGGTGGAATTGGTGATCCTCTTACCATTTTGGCTTCTGAGAGACACTGACACTCTGAGAAGCTCTTTTTATACCCAATCATGTTGTCAATTGACCTAATTAGTGTTAATTGGTCTTCCAGCTGTTTGTTATATGCTCAATTTCCTTTTTCCAGCCACTTATTGCTACTTGTCCCAACTTTTTGGGGGTTTGTTGACACTGTGAAATTTTGAAGCAACATACTTTTCCTTTAAAATGTTACATTTACTCAGATTATACTTTTGATCTGTCATCTATGTTCTATTTTGAATAAAATATTGACATTTGCCATCTCCACATCATTTTGGAATCTGCTTTGTAAATCACTATAGGGTGGGTTTTGATTCCTATTAGCAAATGTGCCCCCCCAATGTCAAACCTGTTCTATGAGCCCCAACTTGATGTGGAGTGGTGGCATCAACAACTTCACATTGTTCTTCCTTACAAAGAACTCTGTCTGCTGAGGCCAGTCCTGTCTGTGGTAGTGCGCTTCAGTATCCCGGCTGTCTCAAAGGCAAATAAAGCAAGGATACTTTGTAAAACCACCTTGGAGGTCCATCAGGAATGACACCATTTTTAACTTCCCAGCACCTAGCAACATCTTGACACTGGTGTATTCCTCTTTCAGGTGCACCGTTTTGAGGCTCTTGCATGAACTGTCTATGAAGAGGCGCCACTCCTTCGGGTTACAGGTGATATCTATAGCCTCGAATAGACCGGCCACATTGCTGCAGAAGCACAGTCCATCTTGATGACTGAAGAAGCTTGAAAAAACTTGGTGACACTTCCTCTGATCTGTGACTTAGACGCTTTCATGTAATAAGTTCCATTGCATGAGCCTTGATGTCAGAAGCTCAGCGTTACACTTGTTGAGACCAAGATCTCTGATCAGATCGTTGATTGTGTTTTTTTTCGTTGGGCTTTTTGGTTAGGGTAGTATGGCGTCCGCTCCTCAGCTGCATATGCAGAGAAATTGGGATCTTCAATATCTTCCTCAGTGTCTGACCTGCTGCTTTCTCCTGAAGGTGGTTGAGCTCTGTCTGGAGGAGTTGGTACAGGAAGTTCAGGGCAGTGTGGTACTGGGGTGATAGATGAAGGAATGTCAGGATACATTACAGGCGGTGCATTTTTGCCAATGCGATGTTTGGAAGGGTCCACCATGCAGAAGTAGCAATTTGTTGAGTGATCAGTCGGTTCACGCCAAATACTTGGGATAGCAAAATGCATGGCTCTCTTCTCTCCCCTGTACCAACCTATAAGCAAACAAAATAAAATTTTGGATTGAGAATTTGATTTAGGCCTATTTCACACTAATGACTAGTGATATGTACGATATTAATACAGTTTGAAATCTGTGTTATATATCAAAGAATACAATATATTGGCATATGCTGGATGTATTGTGTACTTTGGCATCCATTCGGGGAGCAACCTTGGCGTGCCAACTTATACTTTCGGTTTTGTTTTGTTAGGAGTCTTTACGCTCTTCCTTATACCCCTTTTGGTTGTTTTTTCATTATTTCCCCATTCTTATTATACGTCGTGGGATACACCTATCCTGCATACTTGGGTCCAAACAAAACACCACCCGCTATCGTAACAAAAACCAGAGCTCCTTAAACAGGCTGCTCTTTGAGTGTTTTACCGAGGAGGGTAAACCTGTTTGACTGAACTGGCACTGCCCTTCTCTGAGGGTGCTGACAGAGCAGGGGCATACTTAACTATGTCTGTGACAAACAAAAGAAGAATACATAAACATGCACGCTCTGCACAGCAGTGGCAGCTGCTGGTCTTTCAAAAAGGGGAAATTCATTGTCAGCTTACATCATAAAATTTGCCAGTTTATTTATACGTAAATTCTGCCAACTGTTTATTTTCAAGAAAATGGTCTGTGGCCCTATTGTACCAAGTAGGCATATTTTCCAGGGACTTGACCAGCGTCCTCTCAATGGCCAGCAGAGCTGGGCTGCTTAGACGGCTCGGACCAATTGTGTTGCAGATGTAAGTCTTAAGTCTTTTTAAACAGGAGAATGGTACAGGACTCCTAATGAATAAGTGACATTTACATTTTACATTTACAACATTTAGCAGACGCCCTTATCCAAAGTGACTTACTCATACAGTCTTACAATTCAAGCAATGGTGGGTTAAGGGCCTTGCTTAAAGACCCAACTTTTTAAGAGGTGGTATTTGAACCCTGGACCATCAGGTCCACGGTCCAGTACCTTAACCGCTAGGTTACTGCAGTCCCATAGTGTCAAATGGGATTCGGCCTTTTGCCAACATCGAATTTGACTAAATCATGGTATTTAACTAATGACAGTTGAGTTTCAAAACAATGAAAATACTGTTCCATGCAGTCCCATTGAAGTGAATGGATGCTCAGCTTCTATGGACAAATGCATTAACCATAGACCGTGATTCACTCCCTTGTTTCAATTCTCCCGTCTTCACACTCACCTGTATTGCTTTGCTTATTAAGTCATTGCAAATTTTTATCCTGTTGCTCAGTTTTTTTATATATCCTTAATCAGCCCGTTTGTGCCTCACCTCAGTATAATTATGTGTAATAATGCTTATTTTGAATCGTCTCTCTGGTTTTTTGCCAAATCGTGATAGCCAGTACATCTGATCCTCAGCTGAAACTCAAGCAAAAATATGAGTTGTGCAGCAAGGCTGTGACCCTAAGCACTCAAGTCTATTCTTTAACCAAAATTTGTTAAAGAAAACAAAAGTTAATATTTTATAATGGACAAGTCAAATACTAACTTTATGACACAGAAGATACTAAAACAAAAGTTTCACATACATTTGCAGCTCACAGCAGAGATGTATAAAATACTGGAGTACAGTAGTGAAGTAAAAGTACAAGTACTATATCAAAAAGGTGATTTCAGTAGAAGTAGAAGTATTATTTAAACACCATACTTAAGTAGAAGTACTAAAGTATTCAAAAAGTTTTGTATTTAAGTATTGCAAGTAGAATTATTGCAACCTTGATATGCTTTTCGAATTTGACTGTGAATTTTTGAAGTCCATTATTTCGCAAACTTTCGGGGTAGGCATTTTATTCTATATGAATTGTCTTTTGTTCTGACAAACAAAAACATGGACTGTAAGTAGGGCCAGGGGGGGTCGCTTTGATCACCGTCTCCATTATCATTTAATGTCCAAGAATTTGGTGTTGGTTGGTGGTGTTCCTGGATCGTCTTCTTCCATCTCGACAGCAAAAAAAAAAAAAAAAAGGCTGAAAGTGCGTGAACATGCGGTCTTGTTAGCTTGAATCGTCCAATCATAAGCCAGTTTTATCAAACCCAATGATAGAGCCATCTACTACTCTGGCATTTATACTATGAGTTTGGTATGATTCATAAGTTTTTTTAAAGAGTAGCAAGTAACGATTAGGCACATGAAAAATGTATTGGAGTAAAAGTATTAAATTCATCAAAAATATGTAGTGAAGTAAAAGTATAAATAGGAGAAAAAACTAATACTAGTAGTTCTACTTCGTTACTATACATCTCTGGCTCACAGATATGCAGATATGAAATATGTTCTTATTTTCCTCCATAAATAAATGTCTTATGTGTTTAACTGGGATCTCTTTGCCTACTTTTGGGACCAGTGATAATCTGATGATGTTAAGATGTTTTACCACTGTGGATAAAATAAAGCTTATTGAGCATTTTGATTGAATCCTTTTTGTTTGTTTACTTATCTTGCATTCAGTTTTAATTCAATTTGAGTAAAATGTTATATTAAATGTTTTATTATAAGGTTATATTTGATTCTGTTCTCTAGCACATTTATTTCAGTTAGTTTTTTTGTTTTGTGTGTTGAACCTCAGTGTGATGATGCAGTGTCTAAATGAATAGAAAGTATACAAAAGTTAGTTAGCTGTCACTGAACGTTTTTAAGAATTTGATATTTGATTGGTTCCCTTTGTTTCAGATTGAAGCAGCGAACTAACTCTGCTATAATTGAGGCCAAAGCAGAATTCAGTGAGTACAGAGATACATACGCATACCTGCTGTCACAAGAAATTGTTTTATGTTGTAAAACGTTAATTTGAATGAGAGGAGAAATGCATTTCTTTTTGTTTTCTGTACTAAATTATTTATTTATTTATTTGGCTTCTTTAACGTCACTATCGGCATCAGTGGCCATGTAAGCGACACACACAAGGTTATATCCATACACAGGTTCATCTCAACACCAGTCACATATATATATACACAAGTCAATGCCAATTTGGAGTTTCTGTACTAAAATTATCGACACAAGGATTAAATTATGCAATTCTTGACACAATTGATTATGTGTGCAATAGAAGAGACCAGTAAGGGGATCACTGAAACAGCCCTGTGAAGGGCTGGCATTCCATGCATGGTAAACATACTCAATTGACTTCCAGTGACTCTGACCTGGAAAAAATGTGGGGAAAAATGTGAGGAAAAAAGAACTGAATTTGGTCACTTCAATATAAATTTCATTTTATTTGTGCTTGCAGTATAGGTTTTTTTGTAATACTATTAAAATATATTTGATGTTTTGACTTTTTTTATTTCTGTATGTTTTTCTTAAGACACCCTATTGCAGATTTTTGGCTCAAAATCTATATTACTTTTAAGCTTCTGCATGGCTTATAGTGGTAAGTTTGGTGCATTTCCCCAAAATAGTATTTCATTATTCTGTGCACTTATTATACTTGATTTAAAATAATTAGTGTCCCATCCATCTAGGCCTGGAACTATCTTTTTATAGTGGTGTATATGGAACTTGTGTTGGAGCTACCACTCAATTTGGAAACCGAGCCAAAGCCCTGATTGGCATTTCAGGCATTGTTGTGGGGGTTGGAGAGATAGTTGGTAAGTAACAATTATATCTTTACATTTTGCACTAAGTGTATATGAGTTTTGCACCACTTCAAAATAAAAGTTAGTGTCAAAGTTATTGTCTTTGTTGTCATAAAAAATATGTAACAGTAACATGCTTTATGACACAATTAAATTATGTGATAAGGATGTGTCCTGGATGTATCCTGCTGGAGGTGTATGAGGCATGGGAAATTGAGAGGAGGAACTTGGGTAGGTACAGGACCTCCTGAAGAGATAATATCTCCCAGCTGAGCTGTGAGTGTCTGGGATCTCCCAGGAGGACATAGTACTGTAGATGTTGCAGGGACAGAGATACCCTGCTGCCACTGCGACCCTGAAATGGATAAGCGGAAAAGAATATAAATATGAGATGAGATTAGATGAGATGCATGTCACATAAGATTTTCTGCTTTTGGCTGCAAAACTTTTTAAAAAATCACATTTATTAATGATAAATTAAAAATTACAAAAGTGAAACCCATGAATGCTGATGGCAGACTGTAGTTGTAATCATTCTTTGAACATTACGAGCAGCATAAAAAAACTGACGTATTATAGTATAGTATGGTATGGTATGGTATGGTATGGTATGGTATGGTATAGTATAATATTATTGGCTTGTCCCCTTTCAGGTGGAGGCTTGTTTGGCCTTGTGTTGAAAAACAACCATTTCAGACGCACATCAGTTGTCTTCCTAGGAATGGTGGTGCATTTTGTGGCCTTCTTCTTGATCTTCCTCAACATCCCAAATGATGCTCCAGTGGTTTTTGAAACCAGCACACAGCACAGTCCTTATCTCTTACCAAGGTATAGAGGTGGCTGACCTTGCCCTTTGAGATTGTAATTGTTTTACAGATCTATCAAAGTGTTCTGTTTTTTTATAGCGTGCCCATTGCCATACTGTGCAGCTTCTTGCTTGGGCTTGGTGACAGCTGCTTCAACACACAGCTTTATAGTATTTTGGGCCAGATTTACACAGAACAAAGTGCTCCAGCCTTCGCCATCTTCAAGTTTGTGCAGGTAAGTCCTGAATGCAAAAAATTCAAACTTTTTGTCTTCAAATTATTTAAGGTTGGTTTGCATAAGGACTATTCAGATAATAGGACCATAATGCCCTATAAATACTATTAATTTAAGGAAATCTCTACCTGCTTCATGTATTTTTAAAAACAAACCAACGTTCTATGGTGTAAACTATAAATTGGTACAGGAAACATTTGGTAATCCTGTCTGCATGTTATTTAGGGTTAGGTCGGTATGGATTTTTAACTAGCAGGGTACCAGTATCTTTTTGTTTCTAATCTCATACCCATTTAAGAGCAGAAAGTTGTAATAGAAGAAACAAAGTTTTCGTCTTCACATAATTTTCTTTACTATTTTTGAATACCGGCCTTGTGAGCACCAATTATCTCAAAATGGCATTAATTGATCGATCACTGCTCTGAAGTTTAGCACAACAGCATCAACCAAACAGAATAAGTTGCAGGGTTCCTTACTGAGATTATTACCATTATTTTTCCTTGACCACAAGCAATGCTTGAGGTTTTGTTGGTAATGGTCTTTGAAGTGTAATTACTTGCAATAATTCCTTCACACTATGGCCTTTGTAACATCCAAATCAACCACTCCTTTTGCCAATAATTTACACCTGCACATGTTTTCAAGCATCTAATGAGATATTCACAGCAGTGTTACCACTGCTTCTCAGTCTATGAATCTCATCACACAGCCTGCAAGTATTCATAGTTTGATCATCCTCTTACAGTGCCATCTGCAGGAGCCTGAAATGACTACCACCTTAAACATATGTCTGGGAAGTATATGATAGATGGGAACATGCCAGTAGAATGGGTTGTGCTTGATGACTCTCAGAATGACATTTTTATGGGTCTTTACTTCCTCAATTCAGTTTGTCAATGTTCTGGTCTAATCTATAAACTAATGATTTAATACAATGCATGCACAGAGCCCTGACCTTAACTTTTAAGATGAATTTGCATGCCAAGAGTATTGTTCTGCATCAGTGACAACGCTCATAGTCATGCTTTGAAATTTAGGGGAAAGCACTTTAAAAAGTTTTTGCTGCAAAATGCACATGTTATTGTGTTATTAGATTTAAATTTTGGGGGTCCACAAATCTATGGCTATTTTATGGTCCTAAATACAGTGTATTATAAGTCAAGGTCTTACTTAAGTGTTTCCCACTTTTGTGTTGTCTTTTGTTTGGTATTTTACGTGACATGTTTCCAATACAATACGTCTCTCCCCTGTCAGTCTATCTCTGCAGCAGTGGCGTTTTTCTACAGTGGTTACCTAATGCTGAGCTGGCAGCTTCTGATAATGGTTATCCTGGGCTTCTTGGGGACGCTGTTTTTCTTCGTGGTGGAGAGAATGCCAAACACCTCAGCTGATGTGCCAGATTTTTAGCTTTTTCTTGGATTTGTAAAGCAATTCTTTTTTTTGTAGTGCAAAACTTGCACTGTATTTGCACTATTTGTGTAGCCTGATTATCCAGGCTACATTACTTAGACTACATTGGTGGTCATCCAAAATGCAGTCTAGAGTCCTTTTATTGAGTCTTGGTCATATTTTAAAAATGGAGGTGCATGTTCGTAGTTAACAATGCTATGGAAATTCTGAGTTAATTTTCCAGCTATTGATATCACTTAGATTTCACATGTATTCATTTATACTTTATTTGGAGATATTTGTATTTGTTCATTGAGGTAGTATTAGCGTATCATTAGTGCTTTAATATAACTTTGTCTTGTATATCAGAGAAAACAATCTCTATGAATATGAATTTGTTAACTTAGCAGGCTTAAAAAATATTATTGCAAATATACACTGTAATAGCAAGACCTAGTCAAAATTGTTGGGATGTCTTTATTAACATTTATTTCTGTGTAATGTTTAATTATTTATATTCTCTGAAGTTTTCTGATAACAAGTATACGTCTACTAATGCAAATTAGACTGCAGTTAAAGGTGAGTGCTTACAGATTTTATTGAGTGGGACTTGGCTAACTGGAAGAAAACATGGCTCTAACAAAAAAGTTTAGGCGTTGAACTGAAACTGAACTGAAGCTCCTCCATGATTGTGGCAAAATATGTTGTTTCCAGTAAACTGTGTCTAAAATCTGGTTTAGGTATAAAACATGGGAAGGTTACAACATGAAATGGTTAGGACAAGCAAGATCTGTCTAGATGTCTCAAAGCAGTATGCCCTCAAAAAAGAAAATGAAAATAAACAAATGAAAATGGGTGGAAACATGAATCAATGTTTGTGACAAAAGAAACTGGCTGAATGAAATGGGATTTAAATGTTAAATGAAAACCAACACTTAAACAGAGAAAGCAATTATACATTGGCTTAAAAGAGAAGCAATAATGGAGTGAACATTGCCTAGGGCATCACATGATCACATTGTCAATGATAATCATTTGTGAAGTTGATATGAATGATGTATGAGTGATGTATATGAATTTATCAATATAATATCGTGATACTATTTTTCCAAACCAATGTAGATCAATTTGATTATATTTATTACTTAAAGTACAAAGAAAGCTATTATGTTTTACTATGTGCCTTATATTGTATCTTATATTGTGAACTTGTATGGACAGTGTGAAGTCATTACTATACAATAATTTAGTATTTTGAAAATATATAAAAGGAAGTGTGACTATTGGTAAACCTATAGGTTATATCATACAGGGTTCATTAATGCAAAGTGCCTGTTTATACTGATGGCGAACTTTATATTTCTAGAAAAGTATCATAACTTTATGTATCAAGTTATTAGTTTAGATCCTTCGGTACACTGTTAAACACTTTATATATATATATATATATATAAAGTTTATTAAGAATTAAGAATACTTAATAAATCATTATCGGTAAATTATTGTAGTTGTAATTGGTAATGTGTGTTTCAGTTTTAATGTTAAATGTAAAAAATTCGACATCGTTTCAGGTTTGGCTTTTTTATACTAAAAGTTGTATTACCGGCATGAAAAAGTTTTGTATTGACAAATGAAAATACAAAATGTAGATATTTTCACTTTCACTTCACGTAAGGATTTAAGTAATTGATTAAATAGGTCATAGCATGTATATACAGTCGATTTCAGTTAATCGGAAATCATTGGGATGCGATGGTTTTGGTCCTAATAACCGGCTGGTCCGATTAAATGAACATGACTTATGTTAGATGACTTAAGACGGGATGTGCTATGTAACTTTTATTGTGCGATTTACACGTATAGCGAACGTGCAAACAAGAACTACTGTTGCTTGCGAACTTTGTTCATTGAAAAATAAATTTGCAAACATATTTTTTGAAACAATCTACAACACAATGTATAGGTACTCAGCATGTGAAGCATAATACTGTAAAAACAAGTTCTTACTAAATTCC
>JAVSBV010000086.1:3673277-3685777 GCA_033117975.1 Parotocinclus spilosoma | reverse complement strand
CAGGCCCTAAGCATAAGTGGGCACTGGATGCTCTGCCAGTCCATAACAGGGTTAGCAGGGGTATCTACTGCAGCTCCAGGGGATAATCCCCCAACTGCAGTCAGGCATGGGCATGGGCAGCATGATTGTACAAGATTCTTTACCCGGCCAGATGAGTCTGTTAATACTCAAACCCGAGTCACCACCGGGTTATTAAAATTAGAGGATATTTCAAAATAAATACAAAGACGATCCCATAAAAACTGCTGGATGATCTGATCCGCTGTCAGTGTGTTCTGTCACTCCTGGGTGACCATACACCCTACTGAACAGTCAATGTGGGGGCACTCTCGTCCAGGTTGTCGACGTGCCTATATAAGGTCCCACAGCTAACAATGTAGAGCAGAGCAATAAGCCATGAGAGGGAAAGAACGGGCTGTGGAGCTCAGAGATCTGACTATGTGGAGCCACAGATCTTTAAAAGGCTACAATAAAATTCTGCTGCACTGAAAGTTCTCAAGAGCAGCCAAGAGGTACCTCAATAACTCTTAAATGGAAGACATTTGGAGCAACCAGGACACATCCTAGCACTGGCCGCCGGCAGAAAGAACGGGAAAGAAAGGAAGGTCGGGTCCCTTTTTGAGTCTTGGTTCCTCCCAAGGTTTCTTCCTTCTATATTCAGGGATTTTCCTTTCCACTGTTACCCTAGGTTTTCTCAATTTGGGATTGAAAAAAAGAAAGAAAGAAAAAAGAAAGAAAAGAAAGAAAGAAATAAAAAGAAAGAAAAGAAAGAAAGAAGAAAGAAAAAAGAAAGAAAGAAAGATATAAACAAAAGAAGGAAAAAAAGAAAGAAACAAAAGAAAGAAAGAAAGAAAGAAAAACAAAAAACAAAAGAAAGACAAAAAAAGAAAGACAGAAGGTAAGAAAAAGAAACAAACAAAAGAGAGAAAGAAAAAAGAAAGAAAAAAAGACACAAAGAAAGAAAAAGGAAGAAACAGAAGGAAAAAAAGAAACAGAAGAAAGAAAGACAGAAAAAAGAAAGAAAAAAGACAGAAAGAAAGAAAAAGAAAGAAACAGAAAAAAGAAAGAAAGAAAGAAAAAAGAAAGAAAGAAAGAAAAAAATAAAGAAAGCTAAAGAAACAGAAGAAAGAAAGAAAAGAAAGAATAAAGAATGAAAGACAGAAAGAAAGAAAAAGAAGGAAACAGAAGAAAGAAAGAAAGAAACAAAGACAGAAAGACCTAAAAAGCAAAAGAAGAAAAGAAAGAAATAAGAAAGAAATAGCTAAGCTAAGAAATTAGGTGAAAGAGGTGACCAAGAAGCCAATGGCCTGCTGCTCTTCACCATGAGAAGTCAATATGGCAGTTCACTATATATTAGAACACAGGATCTTAAAGCCCAGGTTGGTGTGGAGCTGCAGGTGACCTTCTGGACGTTTCTCCCATTTGCACACAGGATATTTGGGGCTCAGCCAGAGTGACCATTGGGTTCTTGGTCACCTCTGTTACCAAGGCCTTTCTCTCCTTACTTAGTTTGGTGGGGCGGCCAGCTCTAGTAAGAGTCCTGAATGTCCCAAACTTCTTCTATTTAAGAGTTATTGAGGTACCTTTTGGCTGCTCTTGAGAACTTTCAGTGCAGCAGAATGTTTCCGTAGCCTTCTCCAGATCTGTGGCTCCACACTATCCTATCTCTGAGCTCCACAGCCCGTTCTTCCCTCCTCGTGGTTTGGTTTTTGCTCTGATCTGCACAGGTGGACCCATTTAAGGTGTAGAAACATCTCAAAGTTGATGTAATGTAAGTTTCATTGCCCAGCGTCTAAATGGAAATTTTCACATTCTTACTGTGTGGTATTGAGTGCATGATTAAAGTCCCTGTTGTCTGTGCCGGTGTGAGTGTGTGTGTGTATGTGTGTGTATTGGGGGAGTTCATGCGTGCCTCTTAATTGCGTTTGACGTTGCTCTGTTACTCCGTGGCTGACGTCCATATTTCTATAAGCGTCTCATCGAGGCATTGTTGCTATGTGAACGCTGATACGTGCCTCCTCCGCCCGCAGTGTGTTGTTGAATCACAGCCTAGATATGAGCAGGGGATATGGATTTAATAAAATATGGATTTTAACTACCTCTTTAACAGAATGAATCGGTTCCAGACCCACAGAAAATCCCCCTTGTATAAGTTATACTCTGTATTTAATTTGTATTTAATTTGTCCAGAAGCTTCTTCTTTTACGACGGAGAAACGTTCGGATAAATCCAAAAGTTAAATCGATCATGAACTGATGAGTTTAATATAAAAAGTAAAAGCTAGACACTTACTCTGTTAGTAAACTCAGGGCTCTAGGTGCCGAGCTAACTACAGCCTGCGTTCAGGAGGACTCAGTTCCTGTTTTCCTTTCGGTTGGCTGCCATTACTAACCTTTTTCACTATGAATCCTGAAACGTAAAGAGTTTTTTCTGAAATTAGTCAGGCACCTCGACTCAAACAACAAGAAACAAGACCTTGTTTATTAGTTTATTAGTCAAAACACACAAGAGACGGACATACGGAGAACGGACGGACGGAGAGGTGGACGCGGCCCGAGGTGACACTGTTTAAACCTCCGTAGGACTAAGTTTATTCCTTGCATAAGCCGTATCAACAGATCATGTCAGTAATCTGTTCCCGTGAGTGTTAGGATTCCTACCTTCCCGCGGTGCGTTTGGTCGTTCTCGCTGGTCGCCATTACAGAGCCATCGGTGGGACGGCTTAATATCCACTATCTTAATTATTTCCAGATCCCAAACAGCTGCTTCGCAATAAATAAAGGCGTGGTTTTTGCCGCTGTTCGGAGCCAGGTCATCATCATTCAGACGGGGTTCCATCTCCGTTCGGGTCACGTTTCTGACCACCGGCGCCCTTGCGTCCTACCGCGTTCCCTAGAGCTAGTGGTAAAGTCCGGGGGCTTATTAGGGCCGATGGACTGGTATGGGTGGGTAACCCCCGAGGTATTTAGTTTGTTAGGGGCACTTCCGTACCTGTGCGATTCTCACACGGTAAGAGCTCGTGCTCTTCGGTTGTCGGCACCTACCTAGCCTCACTCCAGCCAGGTGTTTGTTCTGAATAGGACACTCCCTGGTCTGGCTTCTTCGTTTTAGAGCTCACGCTTGCCCTCTGGCGCTTTGGTGGTCCTCGCAATTTATTCTCGTTCGCGCTCCTCGCGTATTTGGGTTTATTATAGTGTTCTGACGCTTCGCGCCTTTTGTGTGTTATTCACACTCGTGCTACAAGCACGAGTTTTTCCCTTTTTTCATCCCTTTTTAGTTGTTCTATATTATTTCCCCTTTCTTATTATACGACGTGGGATATGCTTATCCTGCATACTTGGGTCCAAGCAAAAACCCTATTACATCTCATAACAGAATGACCTGGGCATAAATGGACCCTACGGGTTCCCACGTCGTATAAGAGGCATTACCCATGGAGGTATGCCATGCCATGGAAACCCTGAGGCTTTTTAGCAGCTATGCCCTGTCGGGGGGAGGGCAAGCTGCTACCCGAACCCTACGTCCCCCCCACTACCCCGTTCCTGCTTGGCGCTGGACGGCGCCATCGGGACCCTGCCCGTCACATACTGGACCCTGCCCTGGTATGGGAGTTCCAGCGTGATGGAGCTGCTGCTTTTGGCCCCTTAGAAGCGGTCCCTTTTTACTGTTAGGGTTCCTACCTTTCCCCGGTGCGTTTGGTCATCTTCGCCGGTCACCATTACAGAGCCATCGGCAAGGCGGCCTTATATCCTCTCTTAATTATGTCCTGATCCCAAACAGCTGCTTCACGTCCTATAAAGGTGTGGTTTTTAGCGCTGTTTGGGGGCAGGTCATCATTATTCCAACGAGGTTCCATCGCCGTTCGAGTCGTGAGTCTGACCACCGGCGCCCTTGCGCCCTTCCGCGTTCCCTACAGATAGTGGTTAAGTCCGGGGGCTTATTAGGGCCGATGGACTGGTATGGGCGGGTAACCCCCGAGGTATTTAGTTTGTTAGGGGCACTTTGAGAGTTTTCCCCGTCCCATACTCGTGCGCTCCTCTACCTACCTAGCCTTACTCCAGCCGGGTGTTTGTTCTGAATAGGACACTCCCTGGTCTGGCTTCTTTGCACCTCTGGCGCTTCGGCGCTTCTCGCGATTTATTCTTGTTCGAGCTCCTCGCGTGATTGGGTTTATTATCGTGTTCTGGCGCTTCGTGCCTTTTGTGTGTTATTCACACTCGTGCTACAATCGCATCCCCTGAGCTTATATGCTCGCCTTTTTGCGCTTTAGTCACTTCCGCGATTTCTTCAGGTTCGTAACAGGTTCACTGACAATGGTTTTATAAAGTGTTCCTGAGCCTATGTGGTAATATCCATTACAGAATGATGTCAGTTTTAATGCAGTGCCACCTTAGGGATTGAAGGTTACGGGCATTCACTGTTGGTTTTTGGACTTGTCATTTACTTGCAGAGATTTCTTCAGATTCTTTGAATCTTTTGATGATATTATGGACTGTATATGTTGAAATCCTAAATTGCTTCCAATTGCATGATGAGAAGTGTTGTTATTAAACTGTTGGACTATTTGCTAATGCAGCTGTTCAAGTGGTGAACCTCGCCCCATACTTGCTTGTGAACGACTGAGCCTTTCAGGAATGCTCCCTTTGTACCCAATGATGACACTCACCTGTGGAATGTTCCAAACAGGTTTTTTGAGCATTCCTCAACTTTCCCAGTCTTTTGTTGCCTTTGTCCCAACACATTTGGAATGTGTTGCAGGCATCAAATTCCAAATGAGTGAATATTTGCACATTTTTCCTAGTCCTGCCAAGAAGTTTCAGCTGGGTCTGGTACAAATCCAGCACTATATGTAGTAATATCTACTATCTGCTTTTATATCTTGCTTCAGAGAGAAACCATTTTTGTAGAGATCCTTTTGAAACTTACCTTTCTGTTAACAGCTTGTTCTTTGTAATACAGTTTAGTCATCATTTTCTGATGACAAAATAGTCTGTTCTCATCCATTTCTGTGTGAATCTTTCAGTATTCATAGAAATGCATTACTCTAAAATACTACTTGGTATCTAGTTAATGATACTAATTGGACAACAAATGGTAATGAACATAAAGAGCCATATAAATATGCCACTAATTATTTATGTTGTGTCTTCGGCTGAGGCTTTAAGAGACATCACGTATTAAACAAAAACAAAAATGCCTATATCATTACATGAGAACAATTTTTTAAAAGTTTTTATTATGCAGAGATGTGCCCTGCTTATCGAAAATAATTCAGCATACATTTCTATCCCTGCATTTAAAATCAATGATTTATAATGGAGATTCAGTTACACTTTTATAAAATGTAATACACATTTTGCAGTCATACATGTAATTGGTAGATCAATCAAATCGTAAAACCTAAAGCATGTGTACATCATTTGTGAATATGCTGTGACTGACAGAACATTTTTTTTTTTGCAGAAACACTGTGAAATGTATTGACCTTTTACTGCTTATAGTACTACAACAAATGGGACTGTTTCCTATTTCTTTCGTTCTGAACATCTTGTAGTGAGAGATCTAACACATGGCCCTAAATTAGAAGACAAAAGCTTATCTACAGTACTGGCTGAGTGCAGATGATGAGAGCACCCAGTGTGACCTTTAATATGAGCTTCTGTCAGCAGTAAAAATATGTGCAGTCAAAGTATGCACTTGGCTACTATAGAAAGTATTTGAAATTGCCCAATTACTTCAGGACTACAATGAAAGAAACATCAACCACAATGGATTTACATATTCTAAATTATTCATATGGAAATCTGAATTATCATTGGGGCATCTAAATAAATTCAAAGATTTTATGTGCAGTAAAAAAGATGGAGCAAATACAAATATCCAGAGGTCCTATATTTTTGTTGTCATGGTCTTATTAGGAGAGAGGCAGGCAAATTAGAATGAACTCTTTAGGGGGTGGGGGGTTCCCTCTGCCGAGACCTAGAGCTGCTTTGAAGTTTCAAAAGCAATACTTGCATGTTTATTATTGACATTCATGGGGAACGACATCTGAGCAGTAGCTACAGGTCATAGAGCAGCCTGAACAACAAGCATGAATAATAATACAGGGCACCATCTGGATGACTTCAAAGCATCCTGTTTGTAAGACATTAACATAGGAGGTGTTTTTTGGTCAGTGGGCAATGTTTTGATTTAATTATTCCCTAACTGTGTAGCACATTGTAGAGACATTTGCTTTGAGCTGTCAGATAGAAACAGACAGAACGTGGTTTGCATGAGTACATTCAGGGCATTAAGAAACACTGTGTATTCTGCTTCACATCTGTACCTGAAGGCTGTCATTCTGGTGGTAGAGGGCAAGCGATTGGCAGGCTCTTCAGAATACTCTGTGCCTTTACATTGTAAGAGCACAAATTACTCTCATAGCTTTCAGAAAAAGGGAGACCTTGGAAGTGGCTGGACAGAAGTGTTGGTCCTCAGAATCTGTGTAGTGTCCTTGAGAGGAGGATTTGTTCTCTTGCCTTTAATGGCTCATCAGAGTCTATGCATGTGTGGAACTACTCTGAATAAAAATGTTACATGGGATGCTATAAAAACTGCCTGTGAAAGGTTTTCTGATTGTGTTCTTTGTGTTTATGACAGCAAGATGTCCTGCACAGTTTTAAAGTTTGTGTTCATAATACTGTGACAGCACCTCGTTGAGCTGTTGTTTGTAATGCACTCTCAAAGGAAACAGAGGTGTTTGATGAGGCCATTTGCACACGAGCAAAAGAAAACTGTGATTCTCTGTTTTAACCTACAGAGCTGTAAAGTTGTTTGACAAGAAAGTGCTTCATTTCAGCCTGCTTTGACCTTCCCCATCAGCTGTGTTTTTGTACTCACCACTCTCATTGCTGATTAATCGTGGATTCATACCAAGTACTCTTGTTCAAGGAACAGAGGGGCCAGATGAGAGCGATTCCTGTGTGTCACTAAGTGACAGCACTCAGTGGCAAGGGGGAGACTCAGCAGGCCATCACTATAGATGCAGAGAACCGACAATAGCAAGGAACCTCACTTGTGCTGGGACAGAATAATGCAAACTTAATTACTACTCGCTAATAACTCCAGGCAATCAAACCCCCCAGCTCATCACTGAGCCTTTTTCTAATTGTCATGACAACTAAAACCATTGTATCCTATTTAGTATGTGGCTAAGTAGGACCCGTAGATTTAACTGGTGTGACTTGGGTGATAAGAGCAGCTTCAATGACGGTGGCTCGCTGCCTTTATTCAGCTGCCGCTCTGTTTGGAATGACTAATTGCACTGGAATGTGAGCACACTGGAGATGAAATGCGCATGGCTAATCCAATCATTTCCATTAGAGCAGTGGTAAAATGAGAACTGTAGACACATTCAGAAATTGAGAAAAGAAGATGAGCATGTGCCTCAGAAATTTTTGCTATTAGAGTTTGTACTTATTGAGTTGCATTAGGCTATTTTTGCATGATTAGCTGCAAAGTCTAAGCATTCAGACATGCATCAATTTTATGATTCCTCAGTTGAAATAGATCAATAATTAAGTTTGTCACATACAGTGAAGTATCTGTAAAGTAATAAAGGCATGACTGCACAGTCCTAGCATCCATAAAATCCAAACAATTTCACTCTAACCATGACTCAAAAAAAAACAGTAGGCAAGCTGCCAATCTACATGTACTTGCATACATACACACTAGCTCACTAACTCAGACAGTTACTCAAATTATGACACTTTTAAAGACACTAGTTGACTTAACAAATGTCTTTGGAATGTAAAAGAAAACCAAAACACCCAGAGAAAATCCATGCAGACGTAAGAAGAACATGAAGACCACAAGGCCGGGAATCAAACCTAGGATCTCTGGAGCTGTGATGAGAATAATCTACCCAATGTGCTAAACTATTATTTAGATGTAAAGATAATATTTCTGATTTGTCAATTAAACATCTGGTTTTAACTTTTAAACTGTGATTGGAAAACTTCATTTATTTCATGTTTTGAACTCTGCATTGGGTTATGTTAAAACAGGTCACACACTTTCACACTGGAACAATTTAGCGTAATAAGTTAACCTAATGAATGTCTTAGAGGTGTAAACTTGTTTACTCGGAGTAAACCCACATGGATGTTTGGAGAACAAACTCCACACATGCGAAATATGAGTTCGGGATCAAACCGGGACACTAGAGCTGAGACACAGATTGACAGATTGATTAGCAGTTAGTCCAAGTCTACATTTCACTGACAAAAAGTATCTTTTTTACTATTAGTTTTACTGTTAGTCTTTATGTTAAGTCCATATTAAGTGACAAACCAACAGGCTAAAAGACTGTCATAGTGCCTACGTTTCCCTAAGTCCTGCCAACATGTTGGCATTGTACCTAAAAATAGAAGCTGTGTAAGGTCAATAATATTAACAGCTAATTCACTTCATTCTCCATTAGTCAGGTGTGAGTCTAACACAGAGCCTGACGAGGTACAAGAAAAACACTATACTGTTTAAGCATCTTGTGTCACATTGTTGATGCAGTCCGTCTCTGCTCACACTTTCGGAGGCTATAAAGATTAGAGAGGTCAGTGAGTGTGAATAAAAACATGCTATTACAAAAAAACGTGATAATTAGTTTAGGTATTGGAGTCCCCATCATTAAAAGTAACTATCACACCACCTTGGTGTGTATTATTGTCTTATCACACATGACTTTTCAACTCCAGGAATTTTACAGAGCACATAAAACATGGTATTTGCAAAAGTATATATTTGTGTCAGTCAGTTTGCATATTAAAATACATTAAAAATGGTAGGCAAATGTTGAAAGAGAAAAAACAAAACAAAATATTCAGTACTGCCAAATGAGGATGAAGATGCACTGGGAAAACATGGGTACTATTTTTCATTTCTGGAGAGGGATGATAGTTTTACAAGGCTTCAGGAAGTGATGCAGAGCTAGCTCTGTTTTTGCATTAAAGGTAATTAGTTTGTTGGTGTGAAATTACAGTTTATTACACATACTGCCAATATGAAAGGTAGTAAAATATACATATACCTTAAAAAATTCAAACACATTAATTTACTTGATATATCTTTGAGACTGTGGCTGCTAATTTGCTCCTCCTCTTCCAGCTGTTTTCCTTACTCCCGAAATGCGATAAATCTTTCTGCCTATGCATTGCTGTTCGAACTGCTGCAAGGCTCTGTGCAGTTCCACAATCTGGACGTTTGTGAAGGTGATTGTTTTGGAAAATTTATATGGAGGAGTTTAACACTCCTCTCGGCCACTTCAAATGTCTTGTGATGACCTTTAGGCTCACAAATGCACTGATTGTCTTCCAGTTTATATAGTTTATTTTAGCGATATTCTCATTTTCTGCACAACCCCCAAGCATATCTCTCATGCCTCAATCCTACCTCTAAATGGCAACCTGGTTAAACCCTCCACAAGTTAGGTGGACACTGTTTTCAGTCAGTACTACTTAATTCTTGGGGCCTCACATCCCACTGTGTGATTGTATACATCATCTCGGACATCCAGAAATCCATCCTGGATGCCTAGAGACATGAGCTGGATCTGTGCTTGGGGCCTGTCAGCTGTGTCTTTGTAGTAGCATTCAAGCTGTTGTATTAAAATGGGCCCACTGTTCTAAATTTGCATGTCTCCCCAGTTCTAATTGCCCCCTAATTTAATCCAGTGGCCTCATATTAAGCCCATCATGTCTCTGCTTGCACTGCTTGTGCACGACTTGACTTGACTCGACTGCTTGTGCTCCCAGTCTCTGGTCATCTGTGGTCCTATTGCTGTGGATTTTGTTACTGCTCACCCAAAAATTACATGGAAAGTCTGTTCTTCTTATAGTAACCAACAAATTAAAGCATTCCATATGCGCATAACTCACCAACTCAGCCATTAGCTCAAAGTCCCATGTCCGCCCATGCAATGAGCATGGAAGTTGGCCCATAATGTCCTCAAGTAAGCTCAAACCTTGGTTTTCTCTACTTGTGTTTGTTCATATGTTTATTTGGTTTTATTTAATATCACTATCGGCATCAGTGGCCATTTCAGTGACACACACAAGGTTATATCTATACACAAGGTTATCTCAAGACTACTCGCGTATAAACAGTCAACTCAACGCCAATTTAGAGTTATCAGTTAACCTAACACACATGTCTTTGGACTGTGGGAAGAAACCGGAGTACCCGGAGTAAACCCCCACAGACACAAGAAGGACATGCAGACTCCACACAGAAAGGACCTAGGTCACTCCACCCTGGGATTGAACCCAGGACCTTCTTGCAGTGAAGCAGTGATGCCTCCCACTGAGCCACTGTGCTATTACGGTTTGTAATAACAGTCGTATATTTCTTTCTTCCCGGATCCTGATGAGACATGCCGGACCTGCATGGACTTATTATGCACTCTATTTAAACCATAATGTCAGATGCAACCTTCTTGAGATTGTCAGTGTTTCTGAGTCATGGATTGTATGATTCCAAGTCTCAAGATGCTCCATGTTGTTGCTTCATGGATGGTCCCACTGCAAGTGTTTTTTTCTAGTTTCATGTTTTTTTTTCTCTCCTTAGCCTTCATCTAACACAGTGCTTGGGCAGAACCCAGAGAGCATCCTTTAAAGCCCCAAATTGATGACAATATTTGAGAATACTTTATTTTACTTAATCATGTTTAAATTTTATGCAGCTGTAATGTGTTTACTTGTTTTGAATGGCTGTGGTATGAAGTCTAAAGGACACTTCACCTGTTATTAGCATTTAATTGGCTCTTGTAACCTGTCAGAATGCCACAGTGCAGCTAAATGTGTTAGTGAATTACTCGTTTATTAATTCATTATTTGTTTATTTAAATGTAGCAGGCTAACTGAAGATATGTTTTAAAGCTACATAACTAAACTACATTGATATTTGGAAGTGTATCTGTCTTGATGTATCTGTCCATGGAAGGCATGGGATTTCTAGCACATTTTGTTTTCCTGCTGTGCTCAAGTCGGCCTCATCAAGGAAAAACTTCAAAGTGTTAGGCAGTTTCTGAAGCTGAGACACGGGGCTCTGAGACAAAAGGGGGATCAGAAAACACTTAGAAAAAAATGCTTGAAAATAAAAAAACTGTCCCACTGCATCAATTGAAGTTCACCATTCTTTTGTAATATAAACTTTGAACTGTTTTACAAGGAAGTAGTGACCCATTTCTTTGAATAGCAAATATGTTTTGATTTGCTTACTTGCAAAATTGCTAAGAACTATAACTATACAAATAAATTAGCTAAAATAATATATAAACTATATACAAAGCGGAATCCAAAAAAGTTGGCAATATTTTATTCGTAATAGAACATAGATGACAGATCAAAAGTTTATTCTGAGTAAATGTTACATTTTAAAGGAAAAATAGTTGCTTCAAAATTTCAGTGTCAAGAAATCCCAAAAAAGTTGGGACAAGTAGCAATAAGTGGCTGGAAAAAGGAAATTGAGCATATAACGAACAGCTGGAAGACTAACACTAATTAGGTCAATTGACAACATGATTGAGGATAAAAAAGAGCTTCTCAGAGTGTCAGTGTCTCTCAGAAGCCAAGTTGATAAGAGGATCACCAATTCCACCATTGTTGCGCAGAAAGATTGCAGCAATACCAGAATGGTGTTACCCAGTGTAAACTAGCAAAGATTTTTAAGTTATCATCATCAACCGTGTATAACATCATCAAAAGATTCAGAGAATCTGTTAATCTGCAGTCCAGATCTTTCACCTATAGAGAACATTTGGCGCATCATAAACAGGAAGGTGCGACAAACAAGGCCCAAGACGATTGAACAGTTAGAGGCCTGTATTAGACATGGGACTGTCGTAGCCTAGCGGTTAAGGACTCTGGATCTGAAGGTCCTGGGTTCAAATTCCACCTCTGCCAAGCTGCCACAGTTGGGTCCTTTAGCAAGGCCCTTTACCCACAATTGCCTAAATTGTAAAACTGTATAAGTTGTAAGTCACTCTGCTAAATTCTGTAAAAGTAGACATGAATGGGAGAGAATTCCTATTTCTAAACTTGAGAAACTGGTCTCCTCTGTCCCCAGATGTCTGTTGAGTGTTGTAAGAAGAAGGAGGGATGCCACACAGTGGTAAAAATGTTGGATGTTGGAACCTCGACATCATTGCATTCAGTATTTATTCTCAATTTGTTGAGAACTTTTTGGAATCCGGTTTGTATATACAGGGGTTAGACAGTGAAACTAAAACAGCTGGTTTTAGATCGCCCGGCGCGATCATTATCAACTGTGTATAACATCATCAAAAGATTCAGAGAATCTGGAACAATCGCTGTGCGTAAGGGTCAAGGCCGTAAAACCGTGACATCTGCCATTGCCAGCTGAAACTCTACAGTGCAAAGAGGAAGAACTATGTTCAGGTTCTAGAACAACATATGCTCCCATCTAGACGTCATCTCTTTCAGGAAAGACCCTGCATTTTT
>JAVSBV010000086.1:3647204-3670205 GCA_033117975.1 Parotocinclus spilosoma | reverse complement strand
TGTCTCCCCTCCAGGGCTCCAGCTCGACCCTGGTTCCCGGTCTCGAACCCTGCACTGCAGCAACATCGCCCCATTGCGCCTCTCGCCTCCCACCTCACTTGACTCATGGCTTGTTCCATACACTGAAAAATAAACACCCATTGTTCTGCATCTCCGTCTCCTGTCCTCTCAGTATTACTACTTCTGACACAATGTTTGTTTTCCTCTGTACATTTTTAGACTATGAACATTTATTGATGGATGTACGCCGGTTAAATGTATAATGATAAAATTGTAATAAGATTTTAATGACAATAAAGTGTTTTTTTTTTTATTATTAAAAAAAGTATTTTCACAGACTCATGTTGTAGACTGACTGAATAATTCTTTCAAATAACATATCTATACCTTTATTTAAATGATGCCAACTTTCAAATTACAGATCTTAAATGTGTTTATGAAGTATTTTCTTAATTTTATTACATTTTTAAGTATGATTTCCAAGGTTGAAAACCTGTAATTATATATAATTTTTCTATATTTAACCAGAAAAATCCAGTATTTTAACAGTGGGATCTTGCAGATGAACAGTATATCATAATACATATAGGCATATCAACCGATATTAAACAGTTATCCTCTGTACATTTATGGGGTAAAAACATTTATTGACGGTTTTATGTTTGTTTTTAAAATTTAAATAAGATTTGATTAGATTACAGTAGTTTGATAAGATTACAGTAAAGTTATTTTCTTTAATTAAAATGGTCTGTATTTTCATATAGTTTATCATGTTGGTAGATTGACTGAATAATTCTTTCAAATAACATATCTATACCTTCATTTAAATGATGCCAACTTTTAAATTACAGTTCTTAAATGTATTTATGCAGTATTTCCTTAATTTTATTACATTTTATGAATATTTTTTAAAGATAAAAACCTGTAATTTTACTACAATTATGCTGTAAAATTACGAAGAATATATACAGTGAAAGGTCGTAATATTACAGTAATTAATTTTTAAATTAAATATAGTATTTCACCGTAATTTTACGGGAACTGTTTGGCAACATTTGCTGCCAGACATTTTACCATTTTTTAACGTTTTTTTTTTTTTTACAGTGCATGTCTGGTACAGGACTGGTCTGCTTGCAATACTGACCCCTTTCAAATGAAAGATGTCTGAAAGAATGTCTGGTGAATATGGGACACAAGCAAGATGAGTTACATGGAATTAACAGAAAGACACTAGGCTGCAGAGACAGGGGTCAGCGAACCTGGAGCCTCATTTGCCTCAGGCGCTGGTCCTGGAGCCTCGAGGACCTTAAATGATGAACCTGGAGCCTCATGGCTTCAGGCAATGAATATGTTATGTCAGAAGTCTGTGGGTTACTGCAGAGGATATTATACAGAGGATGTCCAGAATGGCCCGTATAGGTTTTCAGCTGCTGAATCTCTAGCAAGGAGATCTACGGTCCCTATTACCACCATGGCATAGAGGGAACATAAAGGAGTCCCAGCACCTCCTGAAGGTCTGCCGAGGCTTTAGATAATGCCACAGATGTTCCATGGGAGGCCTTCTGGATCAGAGTCCAGAATTAAAGGAGTGTAAAATTAAAGGAGGTTTATACTTCCACCAACTTTCAATAGTTGGGATATGTTCCAGTGTACCTGGTGCACAACTGCTATGTCTTTATGTTGGTCCAGTCTACACACAAGCTTGGTACATGGAATGAAGGCAAAGACAGACAAGTGGAAGTGCAAGTGGTTTATTACAAACTGACATGGTGAATACAGGATGCACAAAAGATGGATGGAGGCTCAAGGTATGACATATCTGTATAGGCTGGTGTCTCCTGAAAAACACATGACATTTGTGATAATCTCATGTAGATACTTTATAATTCTAATTGTACACAACATTAAACAGTTAAAATTAATATTATATTAGGGCTCAAAGGGTTAAATTAAACATCACACTGTTAGCAATTATTAATAATTAGCAATTATTACAAAACTAACAGTTTCCACAATAAACCTGGTAATGTCTTGTATAGTGCATATGTGCACATGACAATGTCGTTATTGTTTGAAATGACAGTGTTTCTGATACCAGTGGTAATCACAGTTCATTTGAATAATGCTTAAAACACAGAAAGACCGACACAATTTTGTCTTTCGATTATTTTCTATTATTGTAATTGGGATAAAAAAAATAAATAAAATAAAATTAGGAAAAGTCCCCCCAGCCCCACCTATTGCCATGCACGTATGGATGCATGCAGGCAAACCCAAATTTCTCTGTAGCAATATAAGTACTTTCCATTGACATAGATATTACTGTATGTAAGTAATGTTTTACTTGAAATGCTTTGACATTTTTAAATGGTAGCTGTCATTTTTGTAAAAAGAAAAAATGACCTCAGAAACTTTTTAGTGCCAACAAATGTACACTGCTTAAGGAAATTTGGGTATATTTCATTAAGGGCTATTTTTATTTTGAAGCATCCTTTAATTTTTGTGAGCATTATATTAACTAAAAATTTATGACAAAAAATAGTGAACAAGAAATTTGTAGTACATTATCGGTACTATGCTCTACAAATATATGTTATATAGTGTCAACCACACAGTTCACAAAAATTAGGGGATATTTCATCATATCTGTGAGCAGTGTATATACTGGCAGTGAAATATTTTAAAATTTGATATTGAACTTTCTACTACTAAAATTTAAACAGTACTATGTGATTTGAAATAGCTTCATGGATATATATAAGTCTTTTAAGCTGTAAAATACCACAAGTGTACATTTATTTCATATTTCTCATTATTATTTAGTTGTTGTATTAAGGTTTACAAGCACAACCACAGGTGAACCCACCAAATTTAAAGCTAACTTTGGGTCACAAGATGCTCATGCCATGAGCTAAAGATCAAACAGGGGTTTATTTAACAAGTAACAGATATGAGTGAAAGGAAAGGGAAAGAAAATGCTCAGACAGAGGCAGGCAGGGGCTGAATGACAAGGCCGACAGGCTCAAGGACAGATGCAGTTATGGGAACAGGTGTCGCCTATATGATCAATGGGCAGGTCAGATGCAGGTGTCGCCTGTATGGAGAATAGGCTGCTGGTCCTGGGCAAAACCAGCAGAGGTACAGCCTTCTCTTCAGATCAGGTCCGTGGCAGGAATTCGGAGACAAGCGTGCAGAACAGATATTAGTCTATATGTGTAAAACAAAATGAAAAGCAGGTAGCTTGGACTAAACTCTAACACCACACACTCTCTACTCATGGCAGACCCACAGGCAGGGCCCGGGTCCAGGGCAAGGGATGCAGAAGGAGCATCCACAGAACTTAGGAGTTTGGAATGAGGCACAGAAGAATAATCTAGCAAGGAACTATGCAAGGGATCAAGAAATGGACAGAAGGCAGGATGTGGTGCAAGTGTGCTTTAATGGGACATGAGGAAATGCTACAGGTGGGACCAGTTGAAAAATACTGCATGAAAAATGGCAACAGTCTGTGTCTCTGTAGAAAGTATCAGTAACTGGAGAGTCATGGAATAAAATGGAAGTAAGAGCTAGGTGCTGCCCAGGAATGCTAAGGGTCTCAGAAGACTGCACAAGGAGGTTTGGGCAGAGAATTGGAAACCTGGAGAGAGACAACAACAAGTGAGGTTCAGGCTGAGACCCTTGAGATCATTAGGATTTTGAGCCAACTGCTCAATTTGGAATTCCAAAGACTATTCGTGCTGACCCAAAAAATTCCCTTGATAACGCAGCACCATCTCCAAGGAGATCCTTTAAGGTTATGTATGCATTTATTTAAAATTCAGTATGTATGTGGGTTAACACTCAACCCACAGTGTAATTTGGAAATAATTCATAATAGTGCCATGAAATTATTAAAGTATGATTCAAGTTTTCATTTAGATAGCACTATATCCATATGAATCTACAATGCAAGCTGTAAAAGAATGCATTTTCCCTTTAATTATTCAATGAACGCAAAAACACAATAGCAAGTATTAGTTCCTTAGATACTTAATTTAGAAACAGCTTGAGCAAACTGTTTTTGTACCAGTCATGAAATAAAAAATGGCATATGTGTTTCCTGTAGCAAGAATACTAGGAAGATAAAAAGAAAAAAAAATAAGAAAAAAGCCACAAAACCACAAGCCCAGTGCAAAAAAAGTTTCACACTTCACCTTATCTGGTTGGAAATCTTCCTAAAATCACTACAAGGATTTGTGCTACTTCGCCAAGCAAGAAAAATGTTAAGTGACAGAAGGTCAGGGTCTGACAATTCCATTCTCCGGTGTACAGGTTTTGCTACAACCATGCACTAGAACAACAATAACATGCTATAATATATTTTCCTGACAGTCAGTCACAACACATTTCCCAAAAACACAAACACATGAGTGAGCTAAAAACACAAACCTTTCTGCAATAAATGCAATCCCCAACCAGATCGTTTTGCCATTTCCCTGTAAACATGAGTAAGGCAGATTGTATGTGTCTTGCATGAAGCAGACAGAGGCTCGACTGAGCAACCAGAAGGATTGACAAGTAGAGAAATGAAAGAGTGCCAGAGGACAAGGAGCATCATTTAGCAGAGACTGAGTATTTTTCCCTTCTGCTCTTCCTGTGGAATAGGCCTCCACTGCATTTGAGCTGCTTGCTATTTCATTATGATGAGACTATGGGCTAAATGCAGTCGAGCATGGCAAATACCCTCCGAGCATACACCAAATAAATCATTTTATTCATTCCATCACTGGTAGATGGAGTTTCCCAGATAAAGCATCATGGAAGTGGTCTAACAAACACAGACTGATTTTGCCACTGTAGCAAATGCTGGGGGCTTTCTATTCATGCTGTTTCAGAATGTAATGTTTGTCATATTTTTTAGGTCCGCGCCATGCAGGTAGGAAAAAGCTGTATACTTGTTGACAACTGGGTTATTCGGATTTAGGCGATAACATATGGGCTTAGCATCATGGAGATTTTACTTACTGTCAGTTTATCAAGAAGTCTTATTCCACTGGATCATCTGCATTTGAAATGTGATTATTGTAATTTCTTCTTCCTATATGCAGGATGTTTTATGCCTACTGCATATCCTCATGATAACATAATAAAAAGACATATTCTCCTGATAAGATGATTGATGGGTTTCCAGTATAGCACTTCATAGCTTGATTTTCACAAGGCACATCCGCAGTGGGTCAGAATGTGTTACCATCCCATTGTTGTGCAATGGAAAGACGTTAATAGCTAAAAATAACACCTTACCTAAAGTATGATGAGGGATTTGGATACCAGAGGGCTTCAACAAAAAGAAAGCTGTTAAACATACTGTAGTTGGCTTGGCAACTTAAAGCAATTGTTTAAAAGCAATTGTTTTAATCTGTATTAACTGTTTTAAACAAAATAAAGTTTGTACATTTCCTGCTTTATTTTTCTCCCTTCATTTTTATATACCATTATTAATACTAATCAGTATAAGAAAATTGTATAATAACCATTGATGCACTCTATATTACCTAATAAAGAGCACACATTAACTTGTACAAAATATAACGAGGGAGTGGATGGTGCAGCACAACCAGGTGCATGTGCTACATCTATGGCAACAGCTAGGCAGGATTCTCTGATTGGGAAGTGCAGGGCAGTGCGTCCACACCACAGGTGGGACTTCGGCTTGGAGTCTGTATGGTCTGTAAGGTGATTTATTTTACTTGAGCAACTTTATAATAGCTAATCTAAAGGGGATGATCATGATACAGTAAATTTAGCAATTTGTGGAAATGAAAACTATGTAAATAAGTTCCTACTTATTGACTTTTCTCACTTAATATAAAAGTTTAGTGCTTCTCAAACTGTGGCACACAGCTGAAGATGTGAGGCAAACACAAGGTAATGTGCCAGATGACCACAGACAATGTAATTATTTAAAAATTACAGAATTATTGAATGAAATAAAGAATGTACATGTTTTTCATAATTATAAAATTAATTCAATGTGTTTCAAAAATACCATGTGAGCTATGCAGACACACTTGGGATTCACCTGTAGTGGGACAGAGGAACCAAGACCACAATGGGCTGTGTGCTGTGAAATTCTTAGCAACCAAATCATGAAACCAGCACACCTAAGTAGAGGTACTAACACATGCACATTTTAAGGATAAAACTGTATAATCAGCTAAATATGCCTACTGTGTACGTGTGTACGTGTGTGTGTGTGTGCATGTGTGTGCATGTGTGTGTGTGTGTGTGTGTGTGTGTGTGTGTGTGTGTGTGTTTGTGTGTGTGTGTGTGTGTGTGTGTGTGTGTTCACAGGTCGATAATGGAATCCTCTTCCACTCCTCCATGAGGCATCACAGAGCTGGTGGATGTTAGAGACCTTGAACTCCTCAATTTCGCCATTTTCACTTAGGAGTGTACTACCTTTTGTTGCCAGCAGCTTAGACATTAATGGCTGTCTGTTAAGTTATTTTGATTGCAAAATTTACACTGTTATACAAGCTGTAGTCTGACTACATTACATTGTACATCTTTAGTCTTGTCCCATGAAAAGATATAATAAAAGAGTTACAAAAATGTGAGGGCTGTACTCACTTTTGTGAAATACTGTAAACAGGGTGAGTCAAAAGCCACAGAACATCCTTTTATTTTAGGGAAATTGACATCTGAACATCCCCAGCAAGTAATAGGTGATGGGGCCTATCTTGAAAGTTTTTTTCCAATAGAAAGGTCATGGTCATGAAGGTTTCGCCAACCTCTGTGAAAAGTCCATGACGCAGCATGCGACGTGTCACAGCAGAATGTGGTGTCAGGCAGTCATCCCTTATACAGACTTTTCATACCAAAACATGGCACCCCTTCAAGATCCAGATGCAGCAGAAACTGTCAGAGGATGACCCTGACAGACATGTCAAGTTCTTCACCTGGGCGTTAAACCAAGATCCAGGGCATTCTGTTCAGTGATGAGGCCAATTTTCATATCAGTGGTCAGGTAAACTGCCAGAACGAGTTACTGAAGTAAAGAAAACCCTTACTGGATGGCAGAGACCAAAGTTGTAATTGATGTGAAGGTTATGGTGTGGTGTGAAATATGGGGCACCCATGTAATCTAAAGCAATTTTAACGTCCAGACCCTAAATGCTCAGCATTACCTGGTAATGCTACAGGAAACAGTAATCCCATCCATTCTAACTGAAGATGGTAGTTTGCATTAATAATTTCAACAGGATGGGGCTTCAACACACCATGGAGCAGGTGGTTGCCAGTGGCTGGATATTCAATTCCTTGGTTATTGGATTAGTCGTCCTGGACCTGTGGAACGGTGACCCAAATTTACACCACTCAACTTTTATCTCTGGGGTCATCTCATACAAGTTGTGTATACTGAGAAATTCTGGAACAAACACCACCTTCAGCACTGCATGTTTGAGGCTTGTGACAGACTTTCTCCAGAGATTCTCATGCAGGTTAATAACGACTGGATACTGCACCTCCAGTTCTGTGTTCAGCACCAGGGACAGCACACTGAACATGTCAGATAGCTGTGCATCACAAGCAACGTTCCAGGTTAATGCTAATTTCTGTGTTGAACCACACTAGACATTTTGAACCACATAGATATTGCAATCGATTTCTGAGACAATTCTGGTCTCCTTTGATATGCTACATGACCACCTTACCATTGGAAAAACTTGCCCTTGATCCACACTTGTCTTTGTACATCTCATCCTGATTGCTGCCATGCACAAGTTTATCTTGGGCTTATCAGACCACAGGACAAAAACTCAGCTGGTACTTTGAGTGTACCTCTCTCCAAACGGATAACTAGGCGAATCAAAGTACAACACTTTTATACTATTACATTTAGTCAATCATCTAATGCACCTGTTGTCAGTTGGTTACTATAGTGACAGTGACATTGATAACTCATAGTGCATATGATTGATTAACTCATAGAAGTATAGCAATCCATATGTGTAGTTCATGAAAATTATTCATTTTAAAATATCTATATACTGTATAATGTGCATATTAATAATACATTCAATATCAATATAGTTGAATTGACTTGTTTATTAAACCCAAACAAACATGGGGAGGACGGGCGAACTCCACACAGACTTCAAGTTTGTGATTTTCAGCAGCTTTTTCCCACCATGCCAACCTTCAGCATACTTAATTTATAAAGAAATCCAAGCAATTACAAGCAATTATGTTATTACCAAGCAATAACATATTGATGAATATTAAGTATTAATGACAAAATGTCAAACCTGTCAAACTGTTCACATGTACAATACTCACTATACATTAGAATATTAAAGACTGTGGATGATTATGATAATCTAAACTATGCCAATAAGAAATTAATAGCTGACATGTTTGACGAGGCAAAAGTAATCACAACAATAATCTGTTCTTCATAAGATACACAATAGTGTATCTTATCATGAGATTAATTCATCTGCAGGGCACAGTATTATAAAAAATATACTAATACTGGATAGGTCATAGAAATAAGAGTAGGGTATAGAAGGGTACATACATAATCATACCAGCTAATATCCTGTTATAAATCATTCTTGAAGTTGCATGCCCATACCTGCATGATTTTATGCCCTGCACTGCTGACGTGATTACATAATTAAATGAGTAAGTGTACAGATATTAATATATCATTATGTTTAAATGTTATTTTATGCTTGCAGATAAACAATGAATTTAATTTAATCTGGCTCTCTATTTAAAACAGCTACTTACTTGACTCATTTTTCACTCGCAGAGGGACAACTGAAGGTTCATTTCTGAGGAATATATTATGTTCAATTTTTTTTCAGTGCATTGCTTCTTAAAGCAATTTTAATAAACGTGAGAGTGAGTTGGTGATCAGTCATACATGCAAACAAATAAAAACAACTCTTCAGGGGTGTGCCTAATGTTAAAACAAATTAATTTTGAAAGTGCGAATAAGTTTGACATTTACTGTCTTTTTAGCTTTATTGCTACAGACACGCAGTGAATACATACATAGACTCTTCTACAAATATTGGCCTGAGTGAACTAATGGGATGAGTAGAAAATGTTTGTTGGACAAATGTGGACAGGGAAAGAGAGAGACAATGGCATGAGATTGGGAGGGCATGCATCTGAAAATGACAGTCAAAATCAGCATGCGAGGAAGGAAAATATCAGGGGGGTTCTTCCTTTAAAGATAATTTACTTTTGCTGAGGAACTGTACAGTCTGACACCCCAGCGTGTGCAACAGTGAAAATTGAAAAGTTCCAATTCTCGGGTGAGTGCTGAGAGGATGGAATTCCACCAGGACTGCTGATGACACAAGAAGGCAATTCTTCTAGCAGTTTAAGCCATATTTCCTGCACGCTGCAGGCCCTTCAAGCTGAGCTGAAGAAAAAATCTACTCAGAGTTCTCATGTCACATACAATTTTAAATACTTTAAAACAGGCATAAATAAAAGAATGTTTTCAGCAGGTCTACTGTATAATACTGAATAATATGTCTTCATAACAATCAGTTAATAGTGTTGGATTATCCAGCACAGGGTTCCTCAAATGCTGGCCTGATTAAAGAACCACCACAAAAAGAATATCTTGTACGCATCCTTAATAAAAAATGTTTACATTTCAGATGTTTGACAGACCTAGATACTGTTTCTCAGAAGACAACTCATTGTCAATGTACACGATTGTAATTCACTTTAGATGTGAAAAGCACTGCTCTTGTTTATGCAGGCGTTAGAAAATGTCTGCACCAAACTGCCATGCCCTACTTCATAAATCCCAATGCTCCCCTGACATAGTGCAAGAGATAACGATAAGCAGACAGTAAGCAGACTCTTTCAGGTATTTTACCTCCTGATGACTTCATGTCACATATATTTATTTTATGACCCAAAGGGTACTAAAGTAATAGGACAAAAATATGCATCCTGGGAGAAGTAATTGCCCAGACGTCTGTGAAATGACCTCACATCCCTGGTTGCTTAAATTAAAAGACTGCAACTGAATGAAGTTTGAGTCAGAGCCCCGGGGAGAAAGGACACTCTCATTTCTTAGTCTACATATTATGTATGTGCAGTCTGGAAGTGGTAATTCATATAACCTACAAGTGCTGGGATTTGGTGCAAAATGTGTAAGGTTTCTAACATATGAGAGTAATATTACTGGGTGTAAAACAAATTATGCTATATTAGACGTTATGGTCTGTTGCACCACACTTCACCTTTAACCTTCATATACCATGAACACTACATTTCATACAAGTAGGCTTATGAAAGTGCTTGTGAATTTCCCATCAGTGCCAGTTAAACTACACAATACAGCCATAACTTTGTGGACACCCACATGACTTGTGATGTTATGGTCAGGACTAAACTCTACACGACTTGGACTTGTATCTTGTAAGGCTGTATCAGTTGTTAAGCCACTCTGTGTAAGGGTACATGTTAAATTGCATCAGTGTAAATGCTGCACTTCCAACCTTTCTCAGCATTTTAAAACAGCAAATACCAGCCTTGTATTTTGGACATCGGTATGCTAGTCAACCAGCTTTACTTGGAAGACCAGAAGACTTTTGACTTTTGGAGAATTACTGTTGAACATAAAGTTATGTGGACCAATTTGAAAGATGGAACTAGTATGGTCTTGCTTAATGACTAGCATACCGGTATCCCAAGTAGGATTGTTCCATTATATTCAAGATTACATACATAAGTATAACATATAGAAAAGTAAAGAAAATGTCTAACAATAGACAAACCACACAGATAACAAAATAAATATAACACGCATGATTAACAACAGAAATCAGGGAATTGCAAAAGTATCAGAACAGAGGAAGGTTGTAGGCAAAAGAAAACAGGCAAGTTATAAGGTACTTGAAAGTTGAAAGATTCTGACTTGAATGTGTGAGTGCAGGCAGTTCTAAATGTGTGGACCAAGTATGGAGAAGGCTCTATTACCAAAGCTACAGAGGTTAGAAGAGGGAGTGGTAAGAGGCCTAGCTGTAGAAGATCTTTTAGTACACATATTTTAGGGTTAAATAAGGTCAGACAGATAGGAAGAAGCAAAATAATTTGAGAGTTTTGTATGGAAGCAGAAGGAGTTTAAACTTAATATGGAATTTAATAGAAACTGGTGTAATATGTTGATATGGCCTGGTGTGAGTGGAAAGACAAACAACGGAATTCTAAACTATTTGAAGTTCACAAAATAAAGAAAAACTTTTTCATACCAGCAGATAGTTGCAGTGATCTAAGCAATTAGAAATACAAGTGTGAATAAGTGTTACTGCATCAGACTGGGAGACACACGGTGGGATTCTATATTACAGTGGTAAAATTAGGAGGTTTTAACAGCTAAGACAATCTAGTTTTAAGCTTGACACCCAGATTTCATAACATATGAATTGAAAAAGTATTGAACCAATAAGAATGAGTCTTGTCGCTGTTCAGCATTAGCAAGTTATGTTTCATCTAGTTTTTTATTTTAGAGAGACACAGTTCTAGGCCACCAAGAGGTGGTTTACCAATAGGTTTGGTCCAAAGATAAATGTGTACTAATTAGGCATTCTTTTAATAGGTTTAAAAGTGATTACACATGACACATTAAAAAAACCATACCTATAACAATGTGCAGTCATTAATATCTTGCTTCCTACCTGGAGGAACAATCTTATCAGTTGTCATGGTGAAGATCCACTTCTGCACTACATGTACTTACAACTGAATTCAACAAGGCTCAGTTCTGTGACCTCTTACCTCTTACACTCTCAGTGAAGTCTGATCATGCTGATCATAATCAGCTCATCCTCTCTTTCTCTTTCAACAGATGTGCAAGTATCATCACAAATCTCAACATCTCATTATGGATGTCAGCTCATTATTTGCAGATAAACCATATCAGAGCTGCTTTACATTCCTGGGGATGGTTCTCTTGCCAATATCTTATCATTTCCGTGCAAAACTGCTCCATCACACCCTCTGATAATGCAAGAAACCCTGGGCTAATATCTGGTTTACAATTTAGCAATTTTTGTCTATTGTCACACCACTGCTGTCTCCCTATAGCTGCCTGACTTAAAACGTGATGCTCACCTAAAATGTCGACATACACCAGGTTGTTCTTACCTAAAGGCTCTAATCAAACTCCACTTTGTACCCCTCAAGACACAAGCTTCCCTTGATTAGACACACCATTCAAGGTCAAAGGAAAACAAGCACAAGTTTTTTCTCTGTGTTATCACCCAGGCCGTGGAATACAGAGAAAAAAGTATTTTGCCCTGACTAAAGACTCACCTATTCCCTCAGCACTTAAACACTAAAGCAACTCCATAAAGAAAAACAAAACAACAACTACAGACTTGTTCCTCTTCTTTATCGTTGTACTTTTAAATCTTATGGTAGTGCTTTTTGTACTGGTATAAAATGTCTATTAAGAAGATAACAAAAACTTCTGTAAGATAGTGGATAAGGCAATTTGCTATTGCTGTAAATTTAACTGTACAACCCCAAATCACAAAAATGTGTGACAGTATGGAAAATGCATATAAAAACGCAGTGTTTTGTACATTTACGTATACTTTTATTCAGTTAAAGACAGTATGAACCTGAGATATTTCATGGTTTGTCTAGTCAACGTAATTAAATTTGTTTCCTTCCTTTCCTGAAATTCAGGACTTTACTACTGCATTTACTACTTTGTAATTTTGCCATTTCCGTATACCAAACTTGACACAGAATGCCAAAGCAATATTGTGTGATTGTATTAGCTATTGTTGAAAGGCAGTTCTTGATCCAGTGTGTCTGATATTATGATATACAGAGATAATTATGAAAATCCCTTTTAATCTGTACATTGGTTTGAAACTTTTCAATAATTTTCTTACACAATTGTTGACAAACTAGAGATCTTCTGGCGATCTTTGCTCATTAAAGACTCATCCTTTCCTGGATGCTACTTTTGTACCAAATCATGATTACAATCACTTGTTGACATCACCTGTTTAAAATCGCATGTTTATTTCATTTTTTTATTCATTCCTAGCTTTAATTTGCCCCTATCCTAACATTTTTGGAATGTGTTGTAGGCCTGAAATGCAGGAATAGTGATTATTAACAAATGATATGACGTTAACTACAAAAACATAAAATATCTTAGGTTCGTACTGTCTGCAACAACATAAAAGTTTAAATAAATGTAACATGTCTGGGTGTAAATTAGCAACTACCATGACTTTCAGAAAGACTCGGGAAAGACTTTCCGAGTTCAACCATAGTCACTCTGCAGCACTACCCAAAGCTTGGTGACTTGTTGATGTGTCCATTATCTTCTGATCTCTCTGCACTGTTTGTAAATCCTGTTGTGTGAAGCAACTCACACAGCACAAAAACAAAAAACCAGGAGCCAAGTAATGCTGGCTTAAAGTTGCGGGATTGTAGTGGCCTATTGACTAAGGTGCTGAAATGTGGACCATAAGGTGCAGGGTTCAAATCCAATTGTATTGGCTTTTCCGTATCTCGTCTTCCATGCTGTTTGTATATCGGCCCTACGCCGTCAGTGTCTCGGCTCAAAACGCCATTTGTTGCCATCGCCATTTCGTTTTTTTATTTTCTCTTTTATTTCTTTTTATTTTTGGGGTCAGGCTACCTTTTGTTTAATTATTTTGGTCTCTTGGCTCCCAAGCTATCCTTTGCACTTCTTTACCTCTTTTATTGCAGGACTCCTTTACCCCGGCACCTTTGTGCTCGTCCCGAGTGGAGCGGGGACTCCTACTAGGACCCCTGGTTTCCTGCGCAACGTCACAGCGTTCCCTAGAAGCCAGGTTGGCTTTCCCTGGCTGCGAGGACTTCCCACCAAGCTCCCAGCACGGGCATGGGACCTCTTCATCTCGACTGATGGACTGGGGATTCCCTTTTTTTGTGTTTCGTTATTTTTGTTTCTGCCTGACCCACCTTTGCGTTCAGTTAAATAAATCTTCCTTTGTTTTGTCCCCCTAGGTTTGCTCAACTTGGGATTGGCCTTTTAGGACAGTGTAATATTGTGAAGAGACAATGCTCCATTGTAAAAGGCGCTATATAAATAAATAAACTTGAAACTTGTTTTCCAATTTGTAGTCTGCCTGTGCACTTTGGGCTCTGGTTTAAATCGTATGGGGTTCCTGGGGGTTTGGCGAGTCTGGGGATTGTCAGGACGCCCTGTTATAACAGAAACTAATATACAGTATAATTACACCAAACACATAACATTGTCATTACCTGAAACTTCCTAACAGGGTCAATTATTATTTAAATTACTACAGTGGACAGCCAAAAAGCCACGTTGTGCTGTGTATCATGTGTTATGCATGCACACCAAATCTTGTAAAGAATTACAGTTCTCCAACAGTTCTGAATTAGAATTAGTATGGGGATTATGGGATCAGTAGCACTTGTTTAAGAACTTTAATTTACCTTCTGGTTTGACAGTTCGAAATTAATTCAGATGTAAACAATGAAATGTGCTACACTGTAGCTTTAATTCATGTTAACATTGCTGCTAGCCTGCTGTTTTGTTTGGGGTTGAACAGGCTTAGGCAGATTGCATCTCCATTATCAGCTGGCAGACAGGCATGACTTGCCCTCTCTCTGACCAAATTTTTGTAGCTAGCAGGTGGTGTAGTTAAGAGGAAGATGTGTCTGGACATTAGCATTGCTCACATTTGGTATGCATGCAGCTGACCACACTCACAGAGAGTTTGAACTGGTGGTATTTAGCCTGCGGAATCTAGGCTACACAAAATTAATCAGAGTTACATGAATAATCAGAAAACTTGCCATGTGTAAAATGTATTATGTACATGTGTAAATTGTAACATATTAAAATAGTGGTATTTTTTTACATCCATATAGATTAAACATGGAGTTACATCTTGACATCTTGTGTTATTGTAAACGTTGTGTCAAATACACCTGGTCGGCGTGGTGCCCCAGAGGTAAGGAGACAGAGATGCGCTGGCGTGAAAGGTGACGGGTTTATTGTAACAGAAAAACCAGAATAAGGAAAAACAGGTAAACAGGATAAATCATAAACGATAAAAACACGTACGGAGACGTGAAAGCAAAACCAGGGAAAACGTCAAAGATCCGCGCCAGCAGAAAGCCCGAAACGGACTTTAAGCTGGCGCACAAACTCAAAACAGGTGATGGTGATTAGCGCTCACCGCGTACGCGACGCAGCAGGTGGGCGTGACACAGTTATACTTCATTAGTATAATTTACCTAATGATTACTTTTTACTATGCCTCGTTGTCTGATAAGGAATATGAAAGGTGTATATGAATATGAAAGAGAATCACTGACAGAAAATGTGTGACACTGAAATTAAGCACACTCATGTTCCGAACCTATCACCATGTTCATGAGCAAAGCTTATATACCTCTACCTGTCCACATTTGATCTAAACTTTTTGGGAAAGTGAAGAAGAAAAGTGATAGCTTGGGAATGGAAGCTCACTGTGTTAGGTTTTCAGGATGAGGCCAAAGCAGAGTTGGCTCTGCTAAAACAGAAGGTGGGATAGGAGTGCCTCCTGGGTCATAATGTGATTCCTGTAGCATCTCTCTCCATCTGTAATTAATTCCCAATTAAAGTGAGCAGGCCTGACACCAGAGACAGGTGGGAGGAGGACGGGAGTGAAGAGGTCCCCTTGGAGTTTCATTAGTAGATTTAAATTGATCTGATGCAGCTGCTCAATAACAACAATTGCAATCTCAACCTGCTTTAACAGCAGAAAAAATGGGCAGGAAACACTCTGAAACTAAAGTCAAAGAAGGTGCTTGGCACAGTGCATGTGCATAGGGCTACTTATGCATCTTTTATAATTCCAGGAAGTTTCAATGTGACAGGGTGCATTCATACAGGTTTGGTACAACTGGTGTTCTTCTTAGTGGCTTTCATTCACTGGGACTTCACCTCTGATGCCTTAACATCACTTTTTGTTGCTGTAATTTGTCACGTAACATCATTTTTAAAGCTAGATGTTTGTAAAGGTACAAAACACTGAGGAAATCCTCCCTGTCCATTATGCAAAACAACCACGATATACTACAAATTAAATTAGCTTCCTGGCTTAGTTTCCTAGTGAGTTACAGTAGGCAGTGTAACAATGAAGATAATGCAGCAATAGAAAGTCGCTACTGGGTAAAATGAATCTGAAGACCATGATAATTTCTAGAGAAAAACTTTCAGTCTGTAATTAGGCTGTTAAGTGTAAGTGTGCCTTGAGGCAAACACTCATGAAGAACCATATACACCATGGTGTATACAGCTATTAAATGAGAAAAATTAATTGAAGAAATAGAAGGAAATAAACACTGAGCAACAACACAATTAACACAAGCACTACCTTTTGTACAAGTGACCCACTTGAACATTTTCTACCATCACATGCATTTCTGACTGTCAATTATATTTACTGAATATAATATCTATTTATACCATTTTAACATTATGCAACAAGGTGTAAGGCTTGTATATGATGTTGTGTGGAAAGTGTGACACTTCCACTGCATAAAAGTTACGCAAAATCAATTTATCCATCTTATCCTTAAAAGGATCTATTTAAACTTTTTGTAACTTATATATTATAACTTAATTTAACAAAATTAGCTATATCAGCTATACCACACATATTCTCATAGACAAAAAGTCAGTCACTGCCCTATAAATTACCTATAGGTCATTTACTTTCTTGGTGAGATATCATTAACAGCTAGACATGCCTTCACGATGCATTTGAAGACATTTTGCCCAGTTGACAAAATTTGAAAGGGGAGAGCATCACCAGACTGAGAAAAGGAAGATGGTTGTTTCAATGAATCGCCCACCATCTAGACTGTTAGGAAGTGTTGGGAGTGGTGGTTCCATAAGGGTAAGCACACGAAGCAAACAGGTTCCCACACGGTTCACCAGTAGAAAGTAATGTTTGATCCACCAAGCATGATCAGCTCACACAGTTTCATTGTCCAGAATGCAGACACAGGTGGAACCATGGCTACACACCCTGTCTTTGCATGGATCATTTCTAGGTGCCACAGCACACATTATGTGTCCTGCCATTAATAGTTTTGCTTTGTCCACATCCAGGTTTTGCTTAAAATTTGTCAACGTTCAGTTTCCAGTATGGTGGCGAGTGCTTTAATCCTACCTTTTCTATGGAACAACACACTGGCCCAACTTCTGTTGTGATGATACAAAGTACACTAATAGATAAGTGATATGTGCAGGACATCCTACAGCCATGTCTTGCCTCTGAAAGCAGGGCTTCCATATGGTATTTTTCACCAGGATAATGCTCACCCAAGCACAGCAAGGGTTTCCCAGGAATCTCTCCACCAGTTTGCTATATTTTCTTAGGCTGCCCAGTGGCCAGATTTGTTACCAATCAATCACTTATGGGACCATCTGGAATACCAACTTTGGCAGCATATAAGTGTGAAGTAACTACTGGTCCAGTCGTAACCTCTGTGGACAAATGTGCTGCAGGTACCATATGTATGCCTCCATGCCCAACCGCATCTCATCATGCATCCAGGCTTGTGTAAAAGGTTACAGAGCCTCCTATCAAATGTACAGTTTCTCCAATAAATGAATATTATCACTCTAAAATTGTAATCACTTTTTAGGACAGTTTTATGGACAGGCTATGCAAAATGCATATTCATAAAATTTCATGTGTGGTTGTAAATATTTCTCTCAGGTTGCTCATTTTACTCAGGACTACACTGAGCTTTAATAATCTCCTCCATAAAATGTGAGTAGTTCTCTGGCACTAAGCAGTACATTCCTGTATGTCCTTAAATACCAAGCTATCAGAACTACTGAGGGCATCACTAAATTTCTGATGGTCAGTCTGTAACTGATGACCCCAACAGTGAACTGGAGAAGCACTAATCATGAGTATAACTGATAACTGTAACACAAGTGACCATAGTAAGTTTTAATGAATGTACATTTACCACACAATTGTCATTCACAGTACCACTCAAATATGTTAGAGCTATACATTTGCTCCCCTTTAATAAATGTTACAGAATATGGAACTACGATGTTGGTGTAAACTCAATAACTCTGGGCTGGATATTTTGAAGTTAAGCACCCATTTCCGACACACTGCATTTACAGTGCTTATCAAGAATGCAATGCACATTTCTTTATCCTAATTTAATTTAATCCTCCATACAGGCAATGCCAAAGTAAACATGACCTAGTTTGGCATGCTTTAAAGTCCTCTCACTCTGGCCACTTTTTCATGTCAGTGGGGAAACTTTCTCTAAGCTTTGCTGAAAGTTTAATTTTAGTGCTTTAAACTGCTATTGACTAAATGACTTCTTTCATCAACAGGTGATCGCTCATTTCAGACTCAAAAGAAAAATACTTCTGTTGGCTTGGCAAACACATTCCTCATGGGATGACCTACTCTGTGTGGGATTTAGGTGTTGTGATGTATAATTAAGCACATACCAACAAACAACGATTTTCTTGGTGGCATTATGAAAAGCTGCGTTTATCTAAATGATTGCAATCTTTGCATATTCTCTCTCTAAACTTGTAATTAAATGGTTCAATTGTGAGAGTACCTTATAATTGAAAAGTAAGAGTTACAAGCAGCTGCTGAAAACGAGCTGGATACTGGTGACTTTCTTAAGAATATTTTGAATATCACTGCTTTCAGAAACTCATTGTTCTGGAATAGTTATTACAACATGGATGACTAATAATAATTTAAAATAGCATTTTGACTGCATACCATCATACATATTCAAATAAATAAACTTAATTGCTAAAAGAGTTTAATAGGACAGAAGCAAGTTAAAAATTAGACGGAAAGCATTTTTTACTATGCGGATGACTGCCAAGCCCACCCCTAGAGACACATGCAGACTGTACAATGTTTATTTTAATGGTACCAATTTAATAATGAGACAGTGCCAAACTGAAGCATGTATAAGGGATTATCTTGAATTAAGGAAATGAGTATTTTTTTTTCCAATTTATACAAGAGCAAAGGTCAAGCCTGATATTGCAATAGTAAAATAAACTAAGCAGTACATTTTCTTAGACCAACTTAAGTCTTTACCTGACAACTACAATATGTTATTTTAGTTCCATAAAAAGTTTGAGAACCTGTTTACGGAGCAGCAGTGATTTAATATACCCACAACATCATCACTTATCTTCTAACTAACCATTAGGTAAAATATTTAGAAAATGTATTGTCAACCTTATTATTTATCTGGCCACAACTGGGCTTCAGGATCCATACAGAATGTATGCTTCTGTTCAATTTGTTATCACAGTATTAAACTTTTAGTTTTATCATTTGGTACAGTTTAGGTCAAGGTGTCTTGCTACAAAGGTTGGTGAGTGAAATGCTCAAACGTCTAAGAAAACAAAACAATCTGTCAGGTCTCTCTCCTGACATGGCCACTCTTCCAGCCCACGCTCTATTTCACCAGCCTTTTAAATCGCTGCACCTGTTCCTCATTTTGAGCTCATTAGCGCACCTATTTAGATCCCGAGTTGCTTTGTGTTTGCAAAGTATTGCTGAATGGCTTTGAGGGGTCGGCAGTCTGACTGTACAATCTGCAACCATGAAGATGGCCGATCTAGTTTGGAAGGTTATTCTTTTGTACATTCGGCTTTTGGGACAAGACCAGCAAAAGCGTACTGCCCTTGGGATGATACTCTTCTCCCAGGAAGAAGAGGTTCACCAGCGTTATCAGTCCACCCACTGATGGCTGCTTCCAGTCCACCTCCAGTCCCCAGCCTGACCAATCCATTGTTTAGATTCTGTTACCAAAAATGTATGAGGTAACCCCAGAGGCTGATAGGGTGTTCTGCTGCAGTGTTTTCTATTTTACCATCAGCTTGTGTACTGCTCGTGTACAAGAGTTCCCTCAACATATTTCTGTTCCCTGAGCACATCCTGGCATGGGCCCACATTTGGTGGAGTGGTTATAACAAGGGCCAAAATCATGGCACCTCAAATTGTGTTCCAATACAAACATGGCAGCTGTTACAGCAGTGAGCTGTCCCAACAACTTGCCAGGGTGCCTTGGAGTTCTGCATCCTGGCTACTGATGGGCAGATGGAACGAGTCTGCAATTCTTACCACTTATGATAACAAACCTCATGTCACAGGGCTCATTCTGGATGAGGTTATGTAGATCCATCTTGACCAGCAACTCTCCTCCTCTGTGTAACTTTATCTTCAACCCTTGCCTATCTCAAACCCTAAGCCTATTCTGTTCACCATATCACCAGTGAATGTTTCTGCTCCAGAAATTCTTCAGGCCTCTGCTTTTACTGTTTGGAAGGCATCTTCTGACTAGGCAACTGCAGTGGTTTTCACCTGATTGGACTTGTGTTGTGTGTGGTGCAAGGGCAACTGGCAAGAGAAGTGCCTACACATTTAAAGTTAATCTAACGACACTTTCTCCATTCCTCCCCACTCAGCCCTGTCTGTTTCAGCCCAGATAAAACCCAGAGCTAATAGGAACTTCATCAACATAGCACTCGTGGTTAAATAGTGAGATCCACTAGAGAAGCTGTGTCAGGCCATCCAGGTGGCGACAGTGGTTGGGGTCTTTGGCTCCATAACCTCATATGTATCCTATACACACTCTCCATCTCATGGACTGAAATGTACTCTTAAATGCCAGAGGATTATTGAAATCCCTTCTCACTAGCCCTATGAATGTGTATTTTTTTTATTTTATTTTATATTTACAAACGGCAGCACATACCAAATTTCAGCAAGATAGCCACAACTAGGTTTGACTGTCCAACCAAAATATCTTAACCTTTGCCAGTCATGTTAGACTTATAGTCCTAACCTAACCCTAACCCTAATCCCCCAATTAACTCATTCCTTTTAAGTTGTTAAATTAATTAATTCTGTCACTTATTTTGCAACTCCCTGCTAGCTTTCGTTTATTTTTTGCTTGTATCACTGTGTTTAGACACATGCTCTGTATTCTTGACTATGTGCCTGCCTGCAGATTCTGCTGTCTCTGAGCGTTTGATCTAGGGTTAGACCTGTGTTCGACCTTCTGCTTGTGTCTTTACCCTGATTCCTGCCCCTGATCTTGTCTGTGTTGTTGCTGTGTTTATTAAATCTTTCAAGCACATTTGAGTGTTTTTTTCATTCCCCAACAAAGCCTGACACAATTTAACCTCCTACTGTTTTATGCTTCTCTATTTTTTTCTTTAATTTAAGAAAAGAAAAAGGAGCAGGTGGATACTTCAAGTGTGGTTGCTTAATTAAACCATGGTTGTTGCAAATAAGATATAGGTCAGAGAGGATATGCCTACTGCTTTTAAACTCTTTTTTTAATCTTGAAACCTTAACCAGATCTTTGGACATGTAACCCAGATAATCACTACTAAAACAGAACATATAGGTGCACATTTGTTAGGCATCACAAGTGGTTTCAAACCCAGCCAACCCAGAATTGTGATTCTCTGGAATGCTAGAGGAAAGAGCTGATTAAAAGCTTTAGGTTAAGAGTTCAGTACTGCACCACTGGCCAGCAGCCACTGATCTCACCTCGGATGCACAAAGCAAAGAGATGCCATCTATCTCGATGGCTTGACCTCCGCAGGGGTGAGCTCCTGTAGTTGCCCCTGCACAGCTTCTGGCAGGGTTGTCTTTTAAGGGGGGGCTATTTTAAATATTTAGAGATAGCTAAGGATCACTTTTCTGGTACCAAAACTGAAATGTTCCAGTATGATCTGATTTCGTAGTGAGCATCAGCATGAACTGTACTGCTCATAAAAATAAAATGAAATATCCCCTAATAAAAAATTTTTTCGGTCAATTCCAATTTGTTTTCTAAGAATTATACATGGCAGCATACAGGGCTTCACTCTCCCTTTATAAGGCTTCCGGTTTCGCTGTTCGAGTGCGAAGTACTGTTTTGCTGTTTGTAAACAATACTGAGCATGATCACAAAATTTCTGAAAGTCAGTCTGTAACTGTGCGCGTGTGCGCGTCTGTCTGTTATAGTGTGTTTAGTATGTAGGGTTTTTGTTTCCTCCCGTTCTCCGCTCACCCTCTCCCCCCTCCCTTCCCCTTTTCCCTTAGCGTTAGTGTTAGCATTTGTGTGGATGCGTGTGAGAGATCTTGCCAAGATCTTCACCAAGCTCGATCTCCGCAATGCATACAACCTGGTGAGGATCCAAGAGGGCGACAAGTGGAAGACGGCTTTCAGCACCACGGCGGGTCACTATGAGTACCTGGTCATGCCATTCGGCCTCACTAACGCCCCATCTGTGTTCCAGTGCCTGGTGAATGATGTTCTGAGGGAGTTCCTAGGTAAGTGTGTAATTGTCTACCTAGATGACATTCTTATCTACTCCCCAGATTCCCGTTCTCACCTCGACAACACCAAGAAGGTACTGGGCCGTTTACTGGAATAGGGGTTGTACGTGAAGGCCGAGAAATGCGAGTTTGACCAGAAGGAGATTGTGTTCCTGGGGTACATAATCAATGAACGGGGAATTCAGATGGTCTCCATCAAGGTCAAGGCGGTGTTGGAGTGGAAGAGGCCTAGTTCTGTCAAGGAACTACAACGTTTCCTGGGGTTTGCAAATTTTTTCCGCAGATTTATCCAGTTATTTAGCCAGACTGTGCTTCCACTGACGAGCCTCCTCAAGGGTAAACCTAAGAGGCTGAACTGGTTCGAAAAGGCCGACGCAGCTTTCCAGAAGCGTTCACCCCGGCACCAGTCCTCGTTCACCCGGATCCGGAGCCACCTTTCGTTGTGGAGGTCGACGCATCCTCCCTGGGAGTAGGAGGTATCCTCTATATAAACAAACTACAGCTGGTTCAGAATGCAGCAGCTCGAATCTTAACTAGAACTAAAAAGTATGATCATATTAGTCCTGTCCTATCATCTCTACACTGGCTGCCAGTTAAGTTTCGT
>JAVSBV010000086.1:3635973-3647104 GCA_033117975.1 Parotocinclus spilosoma | reverse complement strand
GAAACGGACTTTAAGCTGGCGCACAAACTCAAAACAGGTGATGGTGATTAGCGCTCACCGCGTACGCGACGCAGCAGTGGGTGTGACACGTTGACATTATTTACAATAATTTGCATTTTATGTTTTAATATTAAATAATTCAAATCATAGATTTGACAAAACTGCATGATTGAAAGTCTTACTTGAAAAGACAAGTATATCAAAAGCTATATGGAGTTCAATTCGGTACAAGTGGCTTCCTCACCAGTTTGATGTTCGCCGATGACAGCGCCATCCTCACCAACACTGATGCCGAGGCCAACGAAGCCATCAATCGTATATCTACAATCGCGCAATCGTATGGGCTCAAGATCAATCCGGACAAGACCAAAGTGATGACGACAGATGGATCACCAGCAAACGTATAACTCAATGGAGAACGACTGGAGCAAGTTCAAGAATTTAAATATCTCGGTTCGCTGATCCAGGAGAAGAAATGTGCGTCAACGATCGAAGTATGCAGCAGGATTGGCCAGGCTGCAGCAGCTTATGCTTTACTTAAGTGGTGCATCTGGAAGACGGGCAACATCTCCATCAAGACCAAGATTCGACTCTTCCGAACGCTCATTCTGCCAATCCTTCTCTATAGATTTGAAACGTGGACGTTATTGAAACATTAGGAAATTGGAGGTATTCCAAATGCGATGTCTGAGACAAATTACCGGAGTCTCAATACGTGATCGCCTCCAAAATGAAACGATTTGGGTTCAATGCGACAACCAACCATCGATTGAGGAACAACTGCAACGACAACGACTGCAATGGTTCGGTCATGTATCCCGAATGAACCAAAATCGAATTCCACACCAGCTTCTCTGGCGGAGGAAACCAAACGACTGGAAAATACAACATGCAGCGCCGAAAAAGATCTGGCTCAACCACATCAAAGACGACATCAAGAATCTGCGCCTGACAGTTCAAGAGGCAAAAACCATCACCAATGATCGTCAGCAATGAAAGCTAATTATCAACATGGCTCCGAATCCAGCGGCACCTACAGCAGCGTATTGGCTCCGAGGGCAACCCCCTCCTCCGATCGCCAGCTCAAGGAATTGATGATGATTGATGATATCAAAGCTATTTGGAAATAATGTAAATATTTATATAAATGTAATATAAATAAATGTAAATTCAATTATGTGTGTAATCTTGAGGTAGCATTGCTAGATAAGTCATATATCTCCATTATGTTGGTCTTTGATAATAACAACATTGACACAGTGTAGAAATTTCTGTTCTCAGCATCAACCTACTCCCCTTTCTCATAATCCATTTCTTTATCAGGACCTCAGTGTGAGATACACAGCGAGCAAATGAAAATCTCACATCACCCACTGCCATGATCACAGGTGTTTTGGTAAATTGCATCACTGAAGTCGCATGGGATGTCTTATCAGTTTCAAGATATTTTGGAATGGTTTATTTTTGGACCATGTGTGTTGAAATCACACTCAAAATCTATTAGAGTCGTGAAATTAAATCACAACTTATTTTAAGTTTTGAAGATTAGGAGTTTACTTACATGGCTTTAGTTAATTTGGGATAAGAAAGTAAACAGTAATGCATTACTTGCTAAGGTGGCCTAAAATCACATGACCATCAAATATATTATGGTAATTTATAATGTACGTTAAAAATGTGTAATTATAATTGATACAAATTTTGCAGTTATACATAAGTTGTTCAAAAAGGTGGGATTCTCTGGATCTGTGGATTGTAGAAGTGCCACTGTATATTTTATGGTACAAACATCTAAGTCTGCTCTATAGAAAAAAATATTAAAAACATACATTATTTAGCAGAGGCCCTTATCCAGAACACCTCACAGCTGATACAGTCTCACAAGGTACAATGTAAAAAGTTGAGTGGTAGCACAGGCATGGCCAGGATTTGTCCCAACAGTCTTCTGGTCAAGTCCACTTTCTATGTACCGGTAGTTCAATGTATTAACCTCTATGCCACCAATGCTCTGTCAATGTAAATTATGACAAATTTTCCAAGACCTTAAAAAAAGAATAGAAAAGGATACAAAACGTATAGAGTTATGACCAATTCACAATAAGATAAATCACACCAAGAGCACGACATTGGAATTGGACAGGCTTGCTTTCCTGTTGGGCGTTTGCTACAGTAGCAAGATTGTATCAGCCAGATCACCGTAACTTCCTATGGCTAAATATCATTCTGTACTGTACTTTAAGTACCTTAAGTGAGACACAACATTATTGACATGGTTTCATATTTGGTGCTTATAGGACTACTCTCTTCTTGGTGAACCAGTCAAGCAGCATCTGAACTTGTTCAGTGAGCAATGTACTCACACTACTAGACATAATATTGGACTTGCTTGTTCAATGTTTCGAAAAAATGCTGATACCAGATTACAGGATGATTTACTATAGTATCAGATAAATATAGTTTGTTTTTAAGCTTGTAAAAATTAATTACATGTACAGCTGTAGTTGAATAAGGGGCCTGCTGAAGGGCACATAAGTGGCAGCTTGGAAGAGCCAGGATTAGAACTCCGGACTAGAGGTATCAACTGTATTGATCCCGCATGATAATCACAAAATAGAAGTAAAACAAACATACCAGCCCACCACTTGATGATTTAGCTATAAGACAACTACCCTCCAGAGAGTGCCCTTAAGCCAGTGCTTCCAATGAAAATGTGAACCGTTTAGAGACTTTTTGGGGAAGACAGGCTAATGATTATTATTGTTGAAATTTCAACTGATCCACTGCCCAGTCTTGATCTGGAATTATGATAAATATATTTTTGAAACATGCAGTAATTATTCTGGTCATTTGCATGTGGTTGGCAATTGTGCTTGTTGAAGTCACCCAGTTTTATCAAGATTTTTACTTCAAACTGAGCCTTAGGGGTTGGAACCAAAGTGCAAGTAGAGGCCAGAGCCGGAAAAGTAAAAAAAAAACCCAAAACATTGCGTTTATTAACAAAAATGGTTGAGTGGAATGCACAGGTGTTTGGGTGTAGCCGGTGCAGTGAGTGGTCTGTGGCGTTATCCTAATCTGATGCATTGGGACATAGCACGTTGTGGTTTTTCAAGCTGGCGTGGGAAGCACAGTGCTTCTCAAATAGAGTGCACTGATTGTTTCTGATGGGCTGCGGGTGTGCTGAAAGAAATGAACCGCTGCAATCCATTTGTGGGTCTGGGAGGAGGCGTGTCTCACGCAAGAAACTCATCCCTAACAACATTGTTTTGAAAAATATCAATAACTGTCTTACACATTTATTGACAAAATGCAGTTTGTCTGGCCTTCAAAAGCTATTAATGAAAATTGCTTTTGTTTCAAATCATTTTCACAATCACCTGTTTAACATCACCTGTTTAAAATCATATCATTATGTCTTTTTAACCCATTGCTAGCCGTATATCACTCCTTCCCAGATTGTTTGGAATGTGTTGCAGGTTTAAAATGCAAGAATAGTGTCACGCCTGACGACTGCGCAGGCGTGAATTGATTGTGCTCACCTGTCCCAGATCAGCGAGGACTATTTATTACCTTCGCCCGCGTTCATGCAGTGCGAAGCTTTCTTTGTTACACGTTATTATTTGTACTTTGTTTTGTTTTCAACACAGGTAAGGAAGGATCTACTATTGTCATTTCCAGCCTTTGATCCTGCCTGTGTGTTGTCCGTTATGTTTTTGTTCTGTTTTACGTTCCGCTTATTCAGTTTCAATAAACCTAGTTGTCCCACACGTCGCGTTTGCCTCCAACTCCTTCACCGTGACAGAATAGAGCACGAACTGGCAGATAAAACCTGTATACACTCTGCAAAACAGTGACAAACCATCATGCCACAAGGCCCACAGAGTTCTTATTATAAAGAATCCAGGTGTCATGAGCAAAGAAGAAGTACTATGTACACCCCCTCACCCAAGAAAAAAAGTACACTTAATCAGCTCACTTTTATTAGACAATTGGACTGCAACACAATTTCTTCAATGATAGTTCTGATCATTTTGTTTAATACTGAAGTCACAACTTTTAAATTACTCAAGCTAATTAGTAAGACTATTTGATTACATTTATGATTTTAAATGGACAGAACAGGCTTTTCTGCACATTGCAGTTCTTACTGTTTCAAGAATAAATATGTAGATACTTCGGCTACAGTGAACAAACGCACAGAAATTAGAGGATATTTCAAAATGAAATAATGGTGTATCCCCTGTTTTTGTGAGCAGTGTAGTTGGGTAAAGCACTAATGGGAGAAGCTAGTTATTTAATTCACTGCATTGCTGTGACAGCAGCAGAGAGACAATAATTCCAGCATTCTGTGTGCAATTATTGTACACAATAAACTCAATGTTACGCAGTAATCAAACAGCAGGATGTAAATGTTTTTACTACAGCTGTAACACCTGTTGCCACCAGTGTGCAGTAACAGTGATAACTTTGAGGTGAACCTTGAGAGACTTCAGTGATTTGTAACTCTTGGTTAAACAAGAAAAATCAAAAGTAGGCGTTGCTTGCTGTCATGAATACTTGCAACCAAACCTGGTGGTCATGGTTCCTGTTATAAAGTCAGTAAACACCATTATTTATACCTAATTAAGCTTAGAATGATTCTTATGATGAAGCCAAAAATTGTATTTAGGCTTAAAATAATGCAGTCTATAATTGTGTATTTTTATATGCTGTTACCAATTAACTAAATGATGAAACAAGTGCTAATACTGAGCTCAGCAGGCCTGTTCACATGGGCATGCATAATTGCACAAATGCACAAAACCTGCCAGGCAGTAAATATAGATCTCAGTAATGGTCCTGAATGAGAGCTGATTGATTATTAGCGTGTATGTGTGTGTATAGAAAGGTTTTTCTGAGCGAATACTGAGCTGTAGTAACGCGTTGGTCAGGGAATGGAGCATGTAGAGCAGGTCTGGAAACCATGGCAACTCTGTGTTACTCATATCCCCTGGCCCTAACAGGGAGTAGGTGAGATAGAGAGAGTGAGAGAGTGGGAGAACAAGCGGTTACCTGTGGAAACCTAATCCCATTCAGCACATGCATACAAAGACTGGCCCCATCACTTCCAGCCTGATATGGAAACACATAAGAGGACTGAGAAGACACATTTTTGATTGACTGTTGTTTATGTGCAAAGTCTCGCTATCATGCAGCACACACTACTGTACTGACAAAACAGCACATGGTCCTCCTTTCTCATATGACTGCTAAAACATTTGAAGAAGGAACCTCAAATTAATCATCCCGCTTTTTTATTTCCTCAGCTTGAATGGCACTTTCATTTATTTGCAAGTGATTTATTGAAGTGCTCCATATTGTAATCTCTTCCATACTTCTGCTTTTTTCCAGCCTTGCACATGGACATCAAGAAATCTGAAGCTAAAGTGGAGGCATTGAGGAATGTGTCATTACAAATTTATATTGATATGACGTAAACTATTGTGTGAAATGCAATATATAAGAGATATTTTACAAAATGCTGTCCTGTAATCTTTCTTACAAGATGCATGGACAAAAATTGTTTATTCAGTTTTGATTTGCTCCATTGAAGAAATATTAGGTTTTAGGAGAAAATTAGCATTGTTCTAAATTTATAATTTACTTGTTTATCATTGAGTAGCTCTAAAAGTGTACGGAAGTAGATCCATATAACACTGTCTAAATATAGATTTGATTATATATATATATATATATCCCAAATCAGGAAAAAGTTGTGAGAGCATAGAAACAGTTTATTACATTTAAATTGACTTTTATTTCATTGTAATCAGTATGCAATTAAGATATTTAATGTAATGTAAAATATGACTGGCACAGTCCCATAGCAGGACAAACCATGGCTTTTGGACTTGTTGCTGATAATCATCTTTTCATCTTTGGTACAGAAAAAAGACCTGGAATAGTAAAGATTGAAGTGGCAATTTGTTTATGTAACTCTATATTGTAGTGTTTGATATTGTTTTGCCAAAGTAATTTGCCCTTGCCCTTTATGTTATATTGGCTATTTCTGAATGGCGGTTCTTGATACAGTGCAGTCTGAGAGATTAAGGATCACAGGATCACGTCTTAAGCTTGTGCTCTTGGCCTTTGCACACTGAAATTCTTCCAGATTCCTTGAATCATTTAATAATATCATGCATTGTAAAAGGAGAAAATCACCTATTGAAATATTTTTTTTATGTGTTGCAGGCATGAAATGAAGTTGATCCGACAAAACATGACATATCTTAGGCTCAAACTGCCTCCAACTGAATAAAGGTAAAAGTAAATTTAAGGTAAATTTCAGGTACTACTTTAATTGATCTCAGGTAATGAGCACACATTTTCTGAAGCTTTCTGACCCAACTCAGGCATCTAATGATTTTATTTCGAAACCAAGATTAATGGAAAAAAGTGACTCTACAATGATTTTCTTACAATATAATACAGACCAACAACTGAAAAACAAAGTTTGTATGAAAACAGAAAGTTTTCTCTTGAAGCACTTTTTCAGCATGAACTTTATCTTAATTTGAAACTGTAATACATTTTCGTCCCACTTTGGGTAAACTGTTCCACTGCTCAAAACTGAGATAATATAAAACTGACCACAATGGTGTTTCTACAGTTACAAAAGAATGTCAATTGTTAACTGCCTAGCTTGATTTCTTTGTATTTCATTTCACTTGTCTATGGCTCTGTGGGTGAGCTGAAGTTACAACATTAAAAAGGACAATGTCTTTCTGGAATCCATATTCCCTTGAAAGGCCAGGTCTGTGTGTGGCATGCAGTTTTTTTTGTTTGTGAGCAGTGAAAAGAAAGTGCATGCATTTATGTAAATGTCAGTGGATACAATTCTTTGTTTATAATCCATAGCACAGAAGCAATGAGCTAATGGAAGTCCTTCAGTGAACTTCTCATCTCCTATATTTAAGAGTAATGTGCCAATTTCACCAGTGCCATTAGAGATTTTATGATTCACAGAGAGTGAACTAGTGGGCGCTTCATTGACCTCACCTTTTCCTTTATCCCCATGAACAATACTGTTGTTGCGATTTCATTTTACGAACTACAGTGGTGCTTAAAAGATTGTGAACCCTTCAGAATTATTACTGTTTCTGCATAGTCGTGACCTAAAACCATTATCATCTTCCACACAAGTATTTTTGTATGATATGTATTTCCTCACACAAACTGCTACCACAACATTTCTTTTGTATTCAGGTCAGGACTTGAACTTGGCCATGCAAAAACATTATCTATTCTTTAGCCATTTATTGATATAACAAATTGTTTAGAGAAAATGTGTTGCTGCATGAAAAAAATTCTGTTGAGTTTGAATTCACAGACAGATTTTCTCACACTTTCCTTTATAATTTGCTTGTATAATTTGAAATTAAATGTTCCAGTGAAGACAAGCTGCCCTGATTGAGATGTAGCACTGGAGACCCATATACCAATGGGTCATGTCATGTCATACCAATAGCCAATGTCAGAGAGGTCTTTAGTTGGTTAGAAGTAACTTTGGGTTCCTTAGTGATCTGACAGTCTGCTATTACATGCCTTGGTGGAGTGATTTTGTTGGTCTAACATTACTAGGGACTGTAACAATGATTTTGAGTGTCCTTGGTCTGTCAGTTGCTTAACTGGGTTTTTTTCATCTGCTTTTAGGACTTGTTCTACCAAAGCACCATTGTACATATTCTGACCAATAAGTCTGCCGATTATATGTGTTATATCCAGGTCTAGCAACTTTTAGCATTATTGTGCAATAGGTATACTCTAGGTATAGAAGACCTGAAGAGAAAAAACAAATAAACAAAAACCACACAAAAGTAGATCTAAAAATACAGCAGCAAAAAAGCAAACCTGAAAACACAACAGTGAATCTGAAAACATAATTGTAATAGAATGTAAAAAAATGTAAAAAGTAATATAATGATTAGATTTATGACCCTCAAATAATTATATTTTTATGCCTAAATTGATTTGTAAATAATGATTAAAATAATGTATAATAAAGTGTTATATATAATACTTATCAATATATACATGTGCATAACTATAAAATAAAGTAGAAAGATATTAAAAACATGAAAATAAAGTGAAACCTTATAGCCTGTCTTGCCTGTTCCAATCTGTTCTAGCCTAGTCTTATCACTAGGTCAGGAGTTGTGTGACTGAGGGGGTGTCTGAAATCACACCCATAGACTGATATACATAGACATAATATAATAAAATTACAATAAAATAATATAATACCATATGCATAATATGCATGCGATCATGTCCTAGTTCTTTAAAATTTTGTGCATACCAAACAGCAAACCTGTATTGTATTGTTATGAGTGTTTTTACACGTGCATTTTAGGTCCATGCAATCCATGAGTTGTGTTTGCATTCTTGGTATTAAGTCAGACTTGTTCTGCGTGTCCATTGGAACCACTGCTCCTTTGCATTGAAAAGAGCCAGTTTTGGTGGTTTGGGCATCTAATAAAGATGCCTCCTGGAACTAAAAGTGTACTATGCACTGTCAACTGAGAGGAGGCCATGGAGTAGACCCAGGAATCACTGGAGGGATTATATGTCCCAGCTGGCTGGGGATTCCCTAGGAAGAGCTGTTGGAAGTTGTGGGGGAACAGATATGCCTGAGCTTCTTTGCTTGCTCTGCAGCCATTGCGAGTCTGTAATGGATAAGCTGAACATATGATGATGATTATTATGCTTAGCTAATCACACATGCATGCATTTAGTTTAGTTATATCCAAAAGGTGTTTAATGATGTTATAGTTTAACATGTAATGTAAAGCAGATAATATACAAAAGTGTTAATATACAAAAGGTCAAGAGATTTCATGAGCTACAAGTGCTATAAAAATGAATGAGAGTGGATAGAGAAATTAACAGGTAGGTAGTAGATTTCAATGAATGTGCCTGAAGTACCAGTTTATGTGTCTTAGCTTTAGTAAAATAGCAGCATAATTGTAAAGTACATTAAGATTTAGTATGATATTTCTTGGTCTATAGATTTTACCCTCTCTGAGTCCCTTCTGCTGAATCTTATTTCGGAGATTGTCCTTGTCTGTATAATATACCCTGAAATGCATTTTACCATAAGCAAAGAAAAGGAAGAAAGGGAGTATAATTATGGCAATATTTGCCATAACGCGAGTTAAAATTATAACCCAATCTCTCCCCATGGTGAAACTACATTTATATGCAGTCAAACCTTTTTTTGACACCTAGTATCCCAGCTGCTTGTCGTAAATGCTGTGTAAGAAATTAAAGAGGCTTAGTTATTTGACATAGTACCCACAAAAATGCAGTTAACGTACGACGCGCATGGATGAATCTGTTTGGGGTAAGTGACATTATGCAAAGGTTCTATTATTTGGCACAACACTTAAAAATTTTTTTTTTCATTATATTTAATATAAAGGCACACAAATGGACTAATGTAAATGTGCACTAATATATGACTCAAAAGATGCACAGATCATCCACACTTATATTCAGATAAATGGAATCTGAATGTAACCAACAATCTGGTTTGCCTTTACTGAATGTTGTTGTGTTTTTTTATTTGCTGTTGTGTTTCAGTAACTGTAACTTTCCGTTTTTTCCTTTTAAATTTGTTCTTGTATTATATTTTCAGGTTTGTTTTTGTGTTTTATTTTTGTTAATATAGTTTGCACCTTTTATATAAAGACAAACAATGTGCAGGAATATGGATTTGAGAAGAATTTCCCTTTTTTGAATTTATTTTATATTAATTTATATTTTTATTTTGATAACAGCATCATAACCAGCCTTCATTAATCACATCTGTAATTGAATAGTCTGGCAATTTGTACCATGGTGATTGACTGCGCATTTGTATGGGTGGTGTAATATACTCACATCTATCATTTGTAATACCATTTTGAGGAGATTAGTACTAAGGCTAAAATACTATCTATGAGAATTCATAGCTTCCATAATCTTCCTGATTTGCTGTAGTGATGATACCATTTATTTATGGGGGTTACACCAGCAAAATGACCTACTGGGAAATAACCAAAATTGAACATCAGTAATATGAGCCTATAATTATAAGAGCTAAAAAATAATGTAGCAGAAAGCTACAGACAAATATTAAATTGATTGAGTGCCTATAAATATTTAATGTTGCTCTTGACAATGGTGCTCTCAATAGCTGTTTAAAAACATGCAGTCCAGTCTAATAAAGGCCTCAGTCTGAAAACATAAACATGCCCTCCTGCGCTACAGCGAAAAAATCTCAACTTTATCTCAGAAATCTATATCCCTACCTCCTGTGATCAGCTTTTTATCATAACATCTGCCTGACGACAGCAATTTCATTTTAAGTTTGCAGCACAACAAACAACCACAGAGAAACTGTTTAGAATATTATGAAATAATTCTGCACTATATTCAGTTAAGATTTATTAGATATCAGCAAATATGTCAGATATGATTGATGCTTCTCAGTTCATTTCCACTGATAGCCAGTATACGGTAGAGGGTAGAGTCTCAACGTCAGCGGTGTGTAATAACCTTCATTTAAAATCTTGCACGACTTCATTGTGCATTCTCATGCACATCACCAAACCACCAGACAATGATTTATCATGCAACTTTGAAATGTTGAGCTTTCTGCATCGGTAAGCAAATGAATTAAGGAAAAAGGCAGGGGAAGAATAAAGAGTGCCAATTAAAATGACACGGTAAAGTAGAGCCTTAGGTTTATGAGGAGCTTGAATGCAGACAGGCCTTAATGGTGAAAGCCCAAACAAAGATAAGTGCTTTATTGAGTGTCTCGTTCAAAGGAATACATGGTGGGTGTCTCTTGCTGGTTGAATGTTCAAGCAGTCATTGTGTTCACTCCACTGCAGCCTATGTGTAAACCAGTGGCGGATGCTGGTCTTCACTCTGTCTCCTGTGGACAGAAACTGCGATAGAAGTCAGAAAGAGTGATTGAAATCAGTCTCCAAAACAGAAATAGAAGCTAGTCATTTTTAACAAAGAAAATGCCGCTAAGAGGATTAGGAAAGTCTCCGGTTCAACTCAGAACAGAATGAAAATGTAAAAAATTTAAATGAAATGCTTCCAT
>JAVSBV010000086.1:3606295-3617480 GCA_033117975.1 Parotocinclus spilosoma | reverse complement strand
CCACCACCATATTTTACTGTTGGTATAATGTTCTTTTTCTGAAATGCAGTGTTTCTTTTATGCCAGATGTAATGGGAAACACACCTTCCAAAGAGTTAAACTTTTGTCTCATCAGTCCACAGAATGTTTTCCCAAAAGGCTTGGGGATCATCTAGATGTGTTTTGGTAAAATTGAGACGAGCTTTAATGTTATTTTTGCTAAAGCAGTGGTTTTCTTCTTGGAACTCTGCCATGCAGGCCATTTTTGCCCAGTCTCTGTCTGATGGTGTAGGCATGAACTCTGACCTTAACTAAGGCAAGTGAGGCCTGCAGTTTTTTAAATGTTGTGATGTGGTCTTTTGTAACATCTTGGATGAGTCGTCACTGCACTCGCAGTAATTTTGGGCGGCCGACCACTCCTGGGAAGGTTCACCACTGTTCCACGTCTTCGCCATTTGTGGATAATGGCTCTCACTGTGGTTCGCTGGATTCCCAAAGCTTTGTAAATTGATTTATAACCCTTTCCAGACTGATAGATCTTAATGAACCGATAGATCTGAGTGAACCTTCTTTCTCAATTGTTCCTGAATTTATTTGGATTTCGGCATGATGTGTAACTTTTAAGGATCTTTTGGTGAACTTCATTTGTCAGGCAGGTCCTATTTAAGTGATGCCTTGATTGAGAACAGGTGTGGCAATACTCAGGCCTAAGTGTGGCTAGAGACTATGTACTCAGGTGTGAAAAGCCACAGGTATAGTATGTTTTAACAAAGGGGGGCTCATCTCTTTTTCACACATGGCCATGTAGGTTTGGATTTTTTTCTCCCTTAATAATAAACACCTTCATTTACAAATTGCATTTTGTGTTTACTTGTGTTGTCTTTGACTACTATTTAAAGTGGTTTGATGTTCTGAAACACTTAAGTGTGACAAACATGCAAAAAACAGGAAATGTGGAAGGAACACTTTTTCACACCCCTGTATATATAGGCACAAGCATAGGCATAAGAGTAGCTTGGACTAGAATGTCAGTCTATCACAAGGCAGGGTAGGGGTACTGTTGCAGTGGCGGGAGGTGATCTGGATGTTTCTGGATGTGACAGAAGGCAATGTCAGGACTCTAACCAGGTCTCTTTGGTGGTGTTTTAGTGTGTAAGACTTAGAAATATTAGTTGCTGACACTGAGAACTTCCACCTGTTGATGGTTCTGTTATGATAAATACGAAACAAATAATACACTTTCACACAAAATATCTTTGCTGAAATAATACTGTTCACAAAAAATAAAATCAAAATGCATTCAACAAATTACACAAATGCTGGAAATGGTATTTATTATTAAATAAGTTTGCAACATCCAAGTGGTTAACTTTGGAATGTTTAGCAACTATTTAATTTCACAGAAGATGAACAAAATGAAAAACATTGTCTTGCATAGCAATAGTTCATATCAAACTAAAAAAACATTCTCATTTGGCACTCAGAGAGAACAATATCAAATACTAGCAGGTGGTCCTGGACATAGAATCTTTGAATAAATAGGATGTGACATAAGAAGCATAACAACAGAAATGAAAGAGCTCAAACCACTCTGAACCACATAAGAGAATGCAACAGCCTTTGATTTACAGAGAGCATCAGCATGAATTATAGTAACCCAATGTAGCATCTTTAAAATTAATGGATTAAATGATTTCTGTCCTGAAGATAAGTACATTCCTGTTTGTATGTGTCACACTCTGCTGTATTAATGTGTAATACCGCTGTATTATGCAATTTGCTATTATACAACTATACGGAGTGTGCAATTACCTTTTTTTTTACACGTTTTTGCTATTGCATATATATGTATATATACCCCTTACTCCTTACCCCTCACCCCTTACAAGCAATACAGTACTGTATGTGTCTCCTGTCTTAATGGTTCCACTGGTGGGTTGAGATTTTTAGCACACTGATATAGCTAGTATTATCTGCGTACCCAGTGTAGTTCAAGGAACTTTAATTAGGACCCTGTACAGTACAGACCTGGACCTTTGAACACTCTAGACTTTTAATCACAGAAGAAACTCCAATATATAATTTGATGAAAGGGGTCAGTTGATGACGAGCAATTATCCATCCATTTAACATTTTATCAGTGAATAGTAAACTGATTGGACTTAACAATCACATAGCAAAACATCTTCAGCTTAACTGCTGATTCGTTTCAAAGGCCTACTAAAGGTTGACTTTAAATTGGTTAGGATGCTTTTCCAATTTCCCTAATCAGTTTCCTATTTGCCCAGATGACCTTTTGGTTTGTGGAAATTAAAACAGCTAATGAAATCAACCCAATAGTGAAATCAGCATTGGTTTATAATAACACTGTTTGCTCTGTATCCATACATACTGTAAATAACTGTTGTCACTGGTATTCTGGAAGGAATAAAATGTAAAATGTGGAAAGTATGGTTTATTTCACTGTAATACACTATGAATTTTACAAATACACAGTCACCGCGATAGGAATACATTTACTCAGAATTGTTGGTGAATTTTTTTGTGCTGCCTGAAACTAAACATTAATAAATAGCTGACAGAAAAACTGTCTAATATCATTTAGTCAGTGGTCTCCAGTAAAATCCTATACTGCAGACAGTTTCATTAACAGCAGATGTTATGCTGATATATTTCTCATTTACCTGCAACACAAGACTGGTATATAGTTGCAGTAAAATATATAACTGATAGATGCAGGAATTACTATTCAAGCACCTTTGAATACTGCATTACATATTACTGTACTCACAGGTACTTTCCATTAAGGAAACAAGTCTAGACAAGTTTAATTTAATCAGACCATGACTGTAGTCTGTGGGGAGCCTTGTCTGTCAAAAACTGAAACCTCTGACCTATGACTTTTCTGTCCATAAATGGTACTGGAATTGCATTTAGTATGAAAGAAAATCAATTTGGCTTGTAGACTGGGTAAACTAAAGCATGGACTTATTTTGAAACACAGTGGCTTTAATAAGAATGTGCTAACCAACAGACCACACTTTTTGTTAATAGCTCTCAATATTTATCATAAAAAGTTATTAATCTGGTTAAAATTATAAAACATTTTATTAAAATAATTTTTTTTCCCCACGTTAGTCACGCTAGTTTGTCAGTCAGTTAAGGATGTTGATAAAGCCTTTCTGAAATGAAGGCCATGGTGGATATATCTTACTAGTAAGTTTTAATGCGTAAATAGATATTTTCATTCTTCCAAAGAGCTTCCTAGGTGTAGCTGGCTGGCCTTATTACTATGAAACAGTCAGTCAGAGACTATTCTCCTGCTGTATTCAAAGCAGTGGCAATGCAGTGCAACAAAATAGTCAGGAGACATTTCTTTTCAGTGACAGCTGGTAATTTTGGGTGGCAGAAATTAGAGTGATGGTTGATGATACACAGTGAATGGGAAAGTGATGTAAAATAGTTGGCCAGAATTTAACTCATTATAAATGATATGTAAACTGCAAGTTTCCAATATGGTCCAAATACAGTAGGATTCACAATGAGTATGGGCTAGCACAATAATAGTATACTGCTCATAATTTTGTTTATATACCCTAATGGCATATCCCCTAATTTTTGTGGGCAGTGTATCTTTCAGAAATTTGTCTGCTAGTTTAAATGAGATGTAAATTACTGTTGCAATACATGTCAAGGGCTAGGTTCCTAGACACTGATTAAGGTCTAACAATTATTCTTGAAAAATGTCAGTAAAAATATGTTTAGACAATTAAACGTTGAGGGTAGTAATTCTCAAACTGATAGTTTGAGATCTGTTGTTATAATATACATTTGCTTGTTGGTAAATATTAAATACGTTTGTTTGTTTTCTACAGGGAGGGGAAATTGTCCCTTTCACAAGCCAACTGTTTTCATTCAGGTTATGGAGGATAGCTGGCACCTGTTGAAGCATGTAGTGGAGTTTTGCTGCGAGCCCAACCTCAGATATGACTGCAGACACCTGGACACTGTAACTGTCAGCAGCTGACTTTAATCATCAAGTAAACCAGCCTTTGCCAGTTAAAAAGTAGTTTAGTGGATGTTAGTGAAATGACATTGGGTGTTGATGAATTAATGCACACATCTACATTCCAGTGATGCATATTGTGATTTAGGCCATGTGAGTTGCTAGTTTGAATGAAAATTAAGATGTATAAAGCCGTGCCAAACACTAAAACCCTGTCTACATTCTCTCTCTCTCTCTCTCTCTCTTCTCTCTCTCTCTCTCTCTCTCTCTCTCTCTCTATATATATATATATATATATATATATATATATATATATATACATACATATAATTATAATACTATCTATATTTAAAAAATAAATCAATAATAAATAAACATAATAAAAACTATACACAGATGACATCCAGAGTTGTTACATCAGGGACAATGGCAATGAAAAGCTTAATAAGGGTTACATTTTTTTCTCATTATAAGATCTTGTGGTAGTGCAGAGGAATGTTGCAGCAAGGATTTTTGACAGCCAGGGGACCACAGCTCTACAGCTAAAGCGGAGGTGAAATATTTAATTGAACACTCTTCCTGCATCAGTGATCAGGACTACTACTCCTGAAAGCTGTCACAATCCCCTTTCTCTCTCTCTCACTCTCATTTTTTTTCCAGTATAAAGACCCGGAAACATTATATGTTAATATGTGACTGCCATAGAAACCTGCCCATGGCACAAGGGTTTTCAGTTGGTAGTCTTCTCTGTAGGTGAAGCTAAAGCTTCCTTTCAGATCCAGATGTTACTGATATTTAGAAATATCACACAGAGATGACCAGTATCATGTCCTTACCTAGTATTATCAATTTATTTTCTGTGCAGTAATCGTCATGAGCATTCCTCATTTAACAACTAATTCACGGAACTCAAGGGTGAAGTGATCAAGTAAATTCACTGATATATGTGTTCAGAGCAATAAATAACCAATAAATGAGTGTCACTTAGCCAAATGATGCCATAAATTTGTCATCCATTAAATTGTGCATGCCAGCTACTTGAGAACTGGCTTATATGGGTGGGAGAAACTGTCCTCATGAAGAAATAACCCTTCAGTTCATCAAGTGATATATGTGCCTTGAAATGAGTAGTTTTTAAGAGTTTAATCATCTTGAATAATGGGCTTTGGAACTTGTTTCATTTGGTTTTAATATCCTGTTTCACATTCACAAGGGGAAATTGTTGTCTTGCACTTTTGTCATTCACAGATGACATGCATAGCCTGAGATTGATGTCCTTAGTCATATTAAACACTGTCTTAGTGGGAGCTGACAGGAACTAAGTCTGGAGTGTATTTTCTCATTTGTTTGACATTCTCTTGATGGTGTTGACTGATTTTCCTTTATCAGTCCAACTTTGCTGCAAGCTTGATGCTAATGTGGATATAAAGGTGAGACTGTTTTTGCACTGAGTGAGAATGCTCTTTTCATAATTTTGTGACATTAATCTTTAATATAAGATGTTTCTGTTTTCAGATATCACTCATTCCCTGCCTATACTTGTGGTGGGCTTCGAAGAGAGGATTAGAGGGTTAAACTTCAAATTACTTTGGTCATTTCACACATGTTTCTCTGGCAAGGTTTGCATTATAGCATTATTAGGAAAATGTGTAATACCTCTGTGAGCTGAAATCAGAGCTAACTAAACCAAATAGCTTACATTTATCCTTACATGCTAGTGATTAAGCTGGGACAAATGATTGTTGAAAGTGTGTGAAACCTGAGTACCTGGAGTAAAACTGCACAGATACAGGGAGGACATGCCGACTCCACACAGGCAGAATCCAGGGTTGGTATAACACTCACTTTTTTTTGGAGCTAACTATGTGTATCACCATGCCCAACGATCCTTTGGAAATAAAAGATTTTTATAAAAGTAGACACAATTACAATTCTGTGACATTTTTAAGAACCTGCTTCAACAATGTATATTTTTAGTTATGTAATTTATATTTCTTCACTTTATTTTGAAATATATCTTACTTATTATCTTACTTAGTATTACTCATTACAGTTGAATCCAGTTAATCGTCGTGCTATGTAACATATTAAATGTTTATTAAACCTTTATTGTGCGATTTACACGTATAGCGAACGTACTAACAAGAACTACTGTTGCTTACGAACTTTGTTCATTGAAAAAATTAATTTGCAAACACGTTTTTCGAAACGATGTACTCAACATGCGAAGCACAATACTGTAAAAAAAGTTCTCACTAAATTCCAGTCAATGCTTGAAGAACTTAACCAGTGTGATCTGACACGTTCTCTTGACAGACTGCACTAGAACAGAATAAAGAAAGTGGTGGGCGTGTTCACCTTCCGCTGGTTTTGCTCTTGTCAACACAACTTTTCGGATTTCCTGACCTTTAATAAAAGCATAAATCGCTTTTGCATCCTCTAGGTGGCAACTTGTGGCTTCTTTTTCTTATTCGCTCTCACGTGCTTTGGTCCGATTAAGCGGGATTCTGGTCCAAATAAGCGAATAACACGTATATAATAGGATTTGTTTTGGTACTTTAGGATTTGGTCCAAATAAGTGGCTGGTCACATTAACCAGTGGTCCAATTAACCAGATGCATCTTTGGCACCTTATCATGGGAACACTTTTGCCTTTGTTTAGTAAATTACACTTGTACTGTAACTTTTGAGATACTGTAAACTGAGCTACAGCTTGTTACCCAACATTAGTGCTGATATCTGTGCAAGCTAGTCAAGTTTTTCCACACCAAGTTTGACAAACCATTTTCCTATGCACCTTTTGCAAACAGGAAATGATCTCCCCAAACTGGCACTGTAAAACTATACGAGATTGTAAAGATATACTCTAGATTATAACCTGATAATGTATGATTAAGCTTTCCCTTCTTCAGAACTAAGGAGCTTATCCTATTAAAACGTAATTCCAAACTGTTATACTAACTCCAGTTAATTTGACAGTATAATCCAGCAGACTATGACTACATTGCTATATTTACATTTAATGAGTTCTGCAGTATGACCCTATTGCCAAGGTCAGAGTATAGGGAATAACTGAATCCATAATTTTGAAAGTATGGACATATACTTTTATTTTTGTGTATTCATTGTCTTTGTCATAAATGTAATTAGATCAAATTGTGAAGACTGCTGTACAAGAATACTTTGCATTTCCACAAGGAACAATTATGACAGATGTTGACAGACATCTTTGTAACTGAGACTTTGAAGCCCTGTAGTAGACAGCAGTCATTCAGCAATCAATCTAGAATGAGAAAAAGCCCAGTTAATTAGACATTTCCCCAGTCTTATAAACAAGACATGCAAGCCTTTGACACACATCAAGCAGGATAGCTGTTAAATCTACTCACCCACAATGATTGCTGATAGCCCTTGACAAGATTATTACAACACTGTTATGAGAGCTCTGTCCGACCAAAATCACTGCATCTAAGGCACTAGTCATTTCTATATGAATTGTGAAAATAATCTGCAAATTCACTAGGCTGTCAAGATGTTTAGCAGTAAAACTGTTTTGGCAGCACTGTAACCAAATTAGATAATCTTGGATGTTCTTGTCTCTTTTGATAATAATTACAGTAGAATGTAGACTGGTTACACACTGATGACACCACCATAATTGCTTTAACGGTATGTGGGAATCCTGGCTTCCCCTGTAATTTCAATCAATCGTGGCACTGAAGTGTTTAGCTTATTCACAAATGTACTAATTTTATTATGGGGCTTTAAAAGTTTAGCAAAACAACTAATCCAAATATCCAACTCCTTCTGATGAACAGCAGTCTGAGTGTAAAATCTACTTTGTAAGATGACTTTGTTTTAGCCAATGCAACTATCACTAACTGCATCTGCACTAGAGGAATTTAGGAAGCAAAGTGATCTTGTGTGAACATATGCACTTCCCTTGTTTCAATACCACTAGTCAGGCATGCAACTGAAATGTGATCAAAGTTTGAATGAAGCTACAAATCCCAAAAACAATGAGTCTTGAGCGTTTCAAGATATGATCCCTAAAGTGCTGAACTCTTTGATAGTTCATAATACAAAGCAAGGCCAATCAGGTCTGCCTTTCCAGCATGTGCTGTAGCGCTCCCTGTCTATTCAACCCCAAAGGTCCATTCCAAAAATCTGCTGCCCTAAGGCAATTAGACTAGCTGTCAATTCACCCAAAAAGGCTGATGATTTCCACTCGGGAGATGGATGAAATTTGAATTCATGGGCTAACAAAACATGAATGTGTTTTTGCAATGTGAGCAGAAAAGAGACAGCTAAAGAGAATAATCAAAATGTAGGGATGATGAAATAAGAACTCCTCTAAAGTTATAAATATAGAGTGTGTGTAAGTAGAACCCTGCCAGGTATGTATCAGGGTTCCTCTTGACTACAATCACATACATGCTGTGGTGTCCACTATCAACACTGAAACATTAATTACTCTGTGTCAACGCTGATACAACCGTTAAAAAAAATGTGCAAAACTGACTTCATGATTTCACAGCTAGCTGAGCATTTGTATTACCATTCCAGGAACTATCCACACATGCATTAGAATTCATGGTGCACTCAGTACTGGCTGTCATTTTTTTTTCACATTAATACACACTGTCCTACTTTTTAAAGAACACTTTGATTTGCAGATTAATTTCTCAGATTTCTTTGCGTTCTCTTGTGTCAGGCTATGATTAATCATCATCTTGACCTGTGTGTTGCTGCTCTGGTGTGCAGGGACTATTGGCTTTAAATATTCACCAAAATGTAATCATAGAATTGTGCAATTAAAAGATGGTTGAACACTTTTTCTCAGCATCACTATTAAAAAGAATAAAATAGAAACATTTCACTGACTGATTTATTTAGAAAATTAGTACTCCTAACCTTTTGTGTGGTCAGTTTTGGGCAAAAAAATAAAGGTTGTTATTCTATCAGGCTATTTGTATGAGCTGGGGTAGAAAGCAGAAAATAAATGACAAATCCAATTAACCAACATGTAGTAACTATGCTACAATACAGTTTTTTATCCCAACATGTACCAGTTTGTTGGGTGTTTCAGGGTAATTCTGGTAGGCCATATAATATCAAATAAACTGATTAGGCACATTATATTAACACACACAGCCACTAAAGTGACTGGAATGGACTTTTACTGTATTTTACGTTTTTAAAAGTACAATTAAATAGACAGACTGTTAGATTTACAAATAATGATTAGATGCTCAAGTCTCTTAACTTTCAACTACATAATTAATGTGTATGATTAGCCTGTTTACATTTATGTAAAGAGCCTAATACAACCTCACCAGTGCACCAGTCCACTACAGAGTTTGTAAATGCACCAGTTGTCCTCCGCATTGTAAGGATTTGAACCCAGGGCCTGATAAACTGTCATTTCCAGTAGCTAAGTGTTACCAAATAACTAGCGTTTCCGAGAGTTTTTTTTAGACATTTTATAAACAAAACTGCTAGCCATGCCCTTTTACCATTCAGCTACTTCTGACGACATTGTAGATGGTGCAGCTGTGTAGGGGCTAGTGCTGTCACCTCACAGCTCCAGAGAGTTTAAGTACCATATGCCATTGCCTGTGTACATTTTGCATGTTCTCCTTATGTCTACATTACTTTACTTTGGGTATTCCCAAAAGATATGTGAGGTCAGTTGGTGTCTTAAATTGTCTCTGTGTCTGTGTGTGCATGTGCCCTGTAATGGACTGGTTCCCTGTCTAGGGTTTTTACATTAATAAGACTTCTATTGTGGCCAATCATTCTTCACTCAATAGTCCCTTGCACACCAGAATTTGAAAAATGTAGAAATCAACAACTAAAATCTACTATTTGCATAAGTGTTCATACCCTTTCCTGTGCTACTTGAGATCAGGTGCAATCTGTTTAATTATCTTTAAGAGGCATCTATAACGTGATTGGACTGCACCTGTAACAAAACTGAATTGAATGGACATAGTGCATCTGTATATTTAAGGTGAATATTCACATACATAGAGCTCTGCATTACAATAATTTTAAGCCATAGAAGGGTATAAAACCATTTCTGATGCTGTGACTGTTCCCAACATCATTGGACTGATGACCAATGTCATTAATAGTTGTGAAACAGAAGAAATTTGGAATAACCAGAGCTCTTCTTAGTGTTGAATGCCAGGTAAAACTGAGTAATCAGAACAGAATTATTAATTGGTTACTCCTACAATGCTTCACAGTTCCTCTGCAGAGAAGGGAAAGACTGTTGGAGGGGCAGTGATCTCAGCAGCAAATCAATTAGCTATTTAATGGTACTAGACAAAAGCCACTTCGATTAAAGGCATAGGATAGCCTCTTTGTAGTTTGAAAACTGCGTTTAAAACACTTTGATAAAATAATACCTAGTTTTATCTAGTATTTGGGCTGAACTTCAAGCTACATAAAACCAGGCTTACCATGCTATGGTTGTGTGCTATGGTACAAGGAGATTGTTCAGAAATTATCACATGGCAATGAAAAAACCCCAGAAATGTTATTGAACAAAGGCTGCACCATAAAATCGCAAACTGTGGCTATGGCTTACCTTTTATCATAAACATGTTTAAAGCGTTCGTCTAAGACAACACTGGAGTGGGTTTGAAACAAGTCCCCAACTGTCCTTGTGTATTCTAAACAAAGTCCAGAATAAAATCCAATAAAACATCTTTGAAAACATCTAAAGATGGAAATCCACAGGAATTTCCCTTGCCATCCACTGAGATCTGCCAAAAATAATTAGATAAATTACCAAATCCAGGTGTGAAAATATTGCAGAGACTTACTAACAAGACACTGAACTGTATTTTTTGTCAAATTTGTTACGAGATGGGGTGGTGTTTTTAAAGTATGCGGGATAAGCATATCACACGTCGTATAATAAGAATGGGGAAATAATATAGAACAACTAAAAAGGAAGAAAGAGCGGAGCATGAGACTCCTAACATCATGAAACCAAAAGGATAAAGAGGCGTGCCGAGGTTGCGTCCCAAATGAGAACAACGTGCAAACTTGCGAGAGGACGCCAAAGCGTCAGTCGGAGCAAAGGTGCAGAAAGCACAGTTTTGGGACGTCACTTTAATGGCGAGGCACAGAGGTAGTCCAAACGCCAGGGAGCGAAAGTGAGCTTGAAAGTGCATGCAATACTAAAAA
>JAVSBV010000086.1:3592861-3603363 GCA_033117975.1 Parotocinclus spilosoma | reverse complement strand
TATATCTTCTAAAAAACAAATTTTGTCATCAGGGGCCATACATCTGATACAAAATGGGCCGGCTTTGTACTGTTAACACTTAAACCCTCAAGCCTTTGTCCAATAGTCCAGTATATTACAGTGGTGATTGAATGATATACAGCATCAATAAAACTCCTAACTAAATCACACAAGTCCTATTTTATAGTAGATAAAAAAGCTAAATAAACAAGACAAAAATATTATGCTTGGATTATTTACTGAGGAAAATTCTCTGTTACATGTCGGTGAGTGGCAAAATTGAGTACAAATTTAGGAAATTCAATTCAAGATATAGTCAAGTAACACGGATCACTCCAACTGCAAGACATGATAGTCATAATGTTACAAAGGAGTTCCAGGTAACTTCTTAGCAACTTAAGCCACTTTCACATTGGTTAATGTTAATGTTCTTAAGTCCAGCATCAGGAGAACAATTGGTTGTGAGAAGTGTTATGTTTTTCAGAAAGACAAATACTGCATTTGTGAAACAAAGAAGTGGTAGTATTACATTTTTCTTGTTTATTTTATTTTTTTCGCCCGTTTTGCTGCAGCTACGTCAGGATATCTCTCAAAGGTGCAAGCCAATATGTAGGACTGATCAACAGTTACTGGAAACATTCAATTGCAGTTACATTTTTATGACATTCATTTATTCATAGAAATATATAATACAGTGCATATGCCTTATAGGTTATGAACGCTGTTCTTGAATTCTTGATTTTAAGAGGTGTTTAATACATAAATAATTTGTTAATGGCAATAAAATTTTAAAAATCTTTACACTTCATGCATGAAATAATAGGCAACAGAAATTGACTTATTACTTCGTTTCCACTCTTATTGTATATCATGTGCCACTCAATCTTCAGGCAAGTCTATTTTTATGGCATTATTTATGTTTGTGTTGGCTCAGGACTGAGAGCACCACAGGCAAATCTGTAGCACCTCCAGAATGAGTCAAGCCATCTCATACAGTTTAGCATTATTTAACCCCATGACTTAATCCCATCTGAGGTATTCTTCAGTTCTCTTTTAAGTTGCCCTCTTTTTATTTTCATGTATGACAAATTTGGTATAATCAGTCCAAGGTGTAACATCTCCCAGTGGTGGGATAACCTGAAAAGCTGCTTCTAGCAGCTATATTCAAGACTTCCTTCAGAGGCACACAATCAAAAGGAAAACTCATTACTGTGATTTGCATGTGCTAGTACACTAAATTGTTACATTGGCAGTATTTTGTAGGCATATTTAAAATACAGTTTATTTTGTACAATTTGTAGTAATATGAATGTGCAGTAGTAACAGACAGTAGTGCAAAATGTATTTTTTCTTTAAAGCAAAACATACTTTTTACATCATGTAAATCAAGATTCTGGAAATTGGCCTTAAGTGTGAAATGTTAACAGTAAGCTGATGTTTCTGCCATTTATGGTGCAAAAAATGTGACTATTGTAAAATTATCAACTGTTTGAAGGGGAAAGGTACAGTTGGATAGGCAATAGACACCCAAAACATTTAATTTATCCTTAGTGTGTCAAACATTTATATGTCTCATGAGCATCCTCTGTGTGTTTTGGATTCTGGACATGGGAGTGTTAGTGTTGTGCTTTGAATGTTTACTTACAACTTGTTTGAAAATTTGCTCTGAACAATTATTGTTCTAAACACTTTAATCCTCATTTAAAGTTTGCTTCTTTGTAGAGGGGAGAGTCTCTGTTTAAACTATTGAAGTGCCTTAATTTTAAACCTCATTTTGAAAGCTTGTACGTACCACTTGCTTTGGACACTTTGCTTCTCTTGTGTACAGCCTCCACTTCTGTAATTTTTTGCATACTTGTGACTGACCTTTGCGTACAGACCTGGATTTTGAATTATGGTCGTATATAGTTTTTGTCAGGGTTGTTTGTAGTGTCAGATGTTGTTGGCCTAATGACACAGAGTGATACAGGTTGGCTGAACTGAATATTACGATGTAGCAAGAACTTATTGTACTGAAAAACTACATACTGTAGTTTGATCTGTAATGAAACTCAATAAAATCAATTTTATCATGTGCTGTGTGTGCTAAAGACTCAACACCTCATAAGATTTAACCATTTTTATATTGCATTTTTTTTATAAGACACAAGTTAGGGCCTTTGCATGTGTGCATTGACTGCTCTTCATCATGGCCTCCAACTGTCACAGGCCTTTTTACAGAACAACATAATATGCAAATACATAATACGTATATGTCATTGATTTGTAGTATACAGAAAGTACTTGTGTAAGGAACTTATCATATTTAAGGTCAATTTGTGATATATTACAAATTGTGCAGATGCAAATGAAAGCATATATTATCAATTATTATTGAGAATTACTATTATACTATTTCTATTATAATCAATTTTTGACAGCTGCATACCATCATGGTTAATACCAATTTTGATAAATTTGAAAAGAAAGTATCTGACATGCCATCTTTTCTGCTTGACATATGTCAACTTTAAAACAACCGCTCAGAAAAACACAGAGCACACTCCTGTTTTGACATGCTCAAGTGGTTTGTTTTGACATTTAGCACTCAGGACGAATCCATTATGGCAGTCCCTGCAGGCCCTCTCTCAATTTCCTAGAGATGTGTAAAGGCCTTCAGTCTTTTCTGCTGTCCTCAGACTGTGTGAGAGTGAGAGCACTCTGGGGAGCAGCAGCAGCAGTGATTTCCAACATACTGCCAGGTTTTTTTTTCTTTTGCTGACACTGCGGGCAAAACGCAGGTGCATTCATTATCCTGTAATTACCCCGCTGTTAGTCCTCTGGTATATTATTCATTACATGCCTTCTCCACACAGTGCTTTGACAAGGTTGGGCAGAGTCCATGCTGGAAATAGCAAAATGGTAGCAAGTGCAAACTTTATAAGCCCACACCATAGTAATTAATATTTGGGCAAAGGTGACAAGTAAATGATTCACAGTTCAAGACCATCTGTGAATAACTTCTCTTGGTTGTTTGTCCCTTTAGTAATGGTGCACCTCACCTCTTTTTTGTGACCTGCGGTATATTTAATGGCGACTACAACCTATAGCGAATACAAGATTAGTCTTTGGTGTTTGTGAATATTTGAGTGAGGGTATTTGTATATGTTTTTGTTATTATTGACATCCTGTACTCATAAACATAAACAAATTTGGCACATGGGCATGAATGAACTACAGAAGGTATTTCCTATTACCACTGGTGACAAACTGCACTCAAATACAGTATTATATACCTTTTCGAAAATACAGTTCAGACCATTTGAATGTCGCAGCAAAAATCAAGACTTATTACAATGGACAGTGTTTATTTAATTTTCTGTTGTGGAATTTTGGTGAGCCTGTGTAGATTGTAGACTCAGTTTTCCGTTCTTAGCTGGCAGGAGTGATAAAAGTGTGATCTTCAGCTGCTATAACCCATCTGCTTCAAATAGTGTGTTGTGTGTTCAGAGATGCTTTTTTGCATACTGTTACCTTTCTATCAGCTTGAACCAGTCTGACATTCTTATTTGACCTCTTGCAACAAATTATTTTTGTACAGATACCTGGTGATCAGTGGGTATTTTCTTGTTTCTTGTTTTCCTCAGTAAAACATAAAGATGGCTGTGCCTGAAAATCTCAGTAGATCAGAGCAATTTCTGAAATACTTAGACCAGTCTGTCTAGCACATTCAAAGTCTCTTAAATCATTGTTCCACCCCATTATGATGCTTGGCAAGTAATCTTAACCACGCCTACATGCCTAAATAAAACGAGATGCTGCCATGTGATTAGTTGATTAAATATTTACATTGCAGCTAAAAAGTGCCTAGTGTGTATACATCTAGGTTGCCCAAGGAGGTTGGGTCAATTTTATTTTCCACTGTTGCCCTAGGCTAGCTCAATTATTTGTGAACATTGAGCTTTGAGACATTTTTCCATTGTTGAAAGCGCTATATAAATAAATCTGATTTGACTTTACTAGGGAAGAGTGAAATTTCTTGGAATCGCACAGTGAAGATCAAAGCACTGGAACACCACACAGTTTCCAAGCAGTCAGGAAAGAGTGCTAGAGCTGCTAGCTCAACTAGGGAATAGTAAATTGCATCATATTGATCCCTCATGCCCAACACAGAACACAGATCCAGCCCCCTCTTGGGGGAAAGCTCATGATCTAGTACCATGTGGCACATTAAGTAAGAACAAAAACATGCATAGACAGGAGCACATTTATAGGAGATATAAAATTGACCTTCACAATGTGGAAAGGCACTCTAATAAGTCAGCATATACTTCATGCTAAAATCTACTTCATGAGAAAACTTGCAATTGTCCTTACACAGTCAAATCTTCAATTATGTATTTGTAAACATTTCTTGAGGTTTTATTCAATTTATAAATTATATAAAATAATTATATAAATTAAAATATAAAAATAAAAATAAAAAATATAAATTAAAGTGTTGATATATCATAAATATCAATATAAATCATAAAATTTCCCCTCTTTAGATTTCCTGGTCAGGGTCTAAGGGAGATTCTGAAGCTAAAACTGGAATTTTCAGAGTGCATGTAAGATACACCATGGACAAGGCAACATTTCATCACACACTGGAAATGTAACCCAGACCCAGCAACATTTACAGGATTTAGTTGATTCTTTAGTCCAGAGTGACTTATAACACATCAAATCTTACATGGTTCAATCCAGGCATTGGATTGCTCAATGATAGTAGTGGCTAGAGACTAAATATTAGACTACACTAAACACTGAACCACCACTGACCTATGGTGGATTACAAATTGCATATGTTTAAATTTAAATTACTTAAAACATTGCAACAGCCTTTGGCTTTTATGCCTGTAAAAGTTATCACCTGATTAGTACATAATGTCTAACTATACATAATAAACTGTGACTTAGTGGTTACAGTTCTGAACTATTAATTATAATTGTTATGTGTTTAAATTTCAGTTCTGCCAAGCTGCCACTCTTAGTTTCAAAGTTGGCAATTTAGGGACTGTGTCACACAAGTTGGTGACATTATACAGTGGATACGGAAAATATTCAGGCCCCTTTAAAGTTCTCACTTTAAAGTTTTCACTTACAGCCATTAAAAAAAGTTTATTTTACTTCTCATTAATGTACATTCAGCATACCATCTTGACAGAAAAAACACATGTAGAAATGTTTGTACATTTATTAAAAAAGAAAAACTGAAATATCAGATGGTCATAAGTAAGGTAAGTACTCTGGCATCATGGCCCAACAGAAGCCTTTCCTCAGTGCAAGACATATGAAAGCCCACATAGAGTTTGTAAAAAATACACATGAAAGACTCCCAGACTATAAGAAATAAGATTCTCTGGTCTGATGAGACGAAGATTGAACTTTTTGGTGTTAATTATAAGCAGTATGTGTCGAGAAAACCAGGCACTGCTGATCACCTGCCCTATACAATCCCAACAGTGAAACATGGTGGTGGCAGCATCATGCTATGCGGGTGTTTTTCAGCTGCAGGGACAGGATGACTGGTTGCAATTGAGGGAAAGATAAATGATGCCAAGTACTGACATATCCTGTAAGAAAACCTCAATACAACAAGACAATGACCCTAAACACACAGTTAAAATAACAAAGGAGTGGCTTCGGAACAACTATGTGACCATTCTTAACTGGCAGTCAGAGCCCTGACCTAAATCGAATCTCTGTAGAGACCTGAAAATGACTGTCTACCAACGTTCACTATCCAACCTGACAGAACTGGAGAGGATCTCTAAGGAAGAATGGCAGTGAATCCCAAAATCAAGGTGTAAAAAACTCGTTGCATCGTTCCCAAGAACACTCATGGCTGTACTGGCTCAAAAGGCTGCTTACATTTACAGTATTTAGCAGATACCCTTATCCAGAGCAACTTACAATTAATACAGTCTTACAATCCAAGCAATTGTGGGTTAAGGGTCTTGTTCAGGGACCCAACTGTGTCAAAGGTGGGATTTGAACCCTTTACTTTCTGGTCCATAGTCCAGTACCTTAACCACTAGGCTACCACAGTCAGTTTACAGTCTACCACAAATTTGCTAAACTTTCCACGTCTGTTTTTTCTGTCAAGATGGGATGCTGTGTACATTACTGAGAAATAAAATGAACTTTTTGATTTTAACAAATGGCTGCAATGAAACAAAGAGTGAAAAAGGGGTCTGAACACTTCCCGTACCCACTGTAGACCACATTAATTATTGTTTTGCAATTGATGCATCTTTCCACATCTTAGCTGCTCAGCTGCTGATTATATGTGCCTAAATGAGTTTTGCATTGATGTTTAATCACTGATTTAGAAGCTATGCATTTACCCTCTTTATAGTGCACTGAAATCAGCTCTATCTGTTACACAATAGAAAAAATACTGTAAATGACAAATGATAAAAAAAAGCCCAGGCATCTCTGTCCATTGCAACTTCTACCAGCTTATCCTGGGGGATTCCCAATTGCCCCCAGGCCAGATGGGAGATATAATACCTCCAGAGACTCTTGGGTCTATCTCATCCCAGTTGGCCATACTTGGTGCACCTTTAGTGGAAGCCATTCAGGAGCATCCCTAGCAGATGCCTAATCCATATGGCCCTTTTTAACATGTAGGAACAGGGGTTCTACTATGAGCCCTGCCTGGATTGTCAAGCTGAAGTGTTGGCCCACCATTCCAGGGCAAAATTCATTTGGTACTCCAGTATCCAAGGTCTACCTCATTTCCAAGGAAGACCATTTCCCAGGAAGTGCAATGCCCCAATCATTTGCACACACTCTCTGATCCCCTTTTTAAAATGTGGTTGCATGCCTGATGTCTATACAATATTGTAAAGGTGTGTCTACCAAGATAGTCCCCCAGTATTGATGGCCTTTCAGTAATTCTGGGCAAATCTTATCTGCTCCAGAAGCCTTGACACAGTGACTTTGTTGAACATGGTGTTTGATATGCACAAACCATGTACAGAAGTCCAAAACATCGCTCCACTCAGGTTTAGATAGGCAAAGCAATTCCTCACAGTCACCTCTCTCCATGTTTCCCAGTCATTATCATTGAAGTCTTAGTGCAAAATGGTGGACTCTTCCGAAATCCACCCACTCACTCCAAGATGGCTGAATAGCCTGGACTGCTGTTGGGTGCATATGCACACACAACATTCAAAGCTTTTCTCTAAACAATCTAAAGGTAAGCAACTGAAGTGACCCTCTCATTTACTGGAACAAACACCAACTGTACAGATGACAGTCAGGAACTTGTAAGTATCCCCACACTCACCTGGTGCCTCACACTTTGTGCATCTCATGAGAAGGTGCGGTTGGTGGGTCCACATCTTCCTCCCACGATGCTGTTTGGGCTGATCCCAGCCAGGACTGATGGGCTGCATGGCCAGCAGGTGCTTTTGGTGCTTCTGACAAACACTCCAGATATGTTCACCTTGGGAGACCCTACTAGGAGCTCACAGCTTCCAGCAACATGTAAATCATGTAGACCATAAAAGCTCTTCTGTCACAGCAAGGCCCTGATACTTTTATTCTGTTCTGATAAATTCTCTGTTTTGTTCTATTCTAAATTATTAATGTCTTAATAAAATCTTCCTTCTTCATGCAACATTTTGATATGCAAATAATTATGGCAAAAATGAATGTGCTAATTAGTATGTAACATCATCTGACCACCTCTACAGACTTTTGATAGTGCTTTAGCAAATTCCCCCTAAAAAGTTTTGCCAACACTGGTTTAGGACCTTGTCTAGTTCCCTTAGGACAAAACGTAAGTTGACCTTTGGTAAGGGTGCTGTATTAATGACTTAAATGTAAAATGAGGTATGAATAATTTCCTAAATAAATCATTCAAATTTCTTGATTTTTTGTGAGCAGTGTTTACTACCTAGACGTCTTAACTCTGTCTTATACGTGGTCTGGTCAAATATAAAAGCTACAAGCGACTTTTGCACAAGTAAGGGTTAGATATTTTGAAATCTGATCCAAACTAAAATATTTTTTTTTTCATCCAATGATTTTAAAGGCTAGCCTGTATTTAAAGAATATTGATTGACTTTGAAAGTTTACTAAGAATATTCTCAGGTAAATGACAGCACTTAGGCTATTTTAGCCATTTAACTGAGATTTAAACCCACTGTCCACCTTGGTGATTTATCCTTAAAGACAGACACAAAGGTCACCAGTTTAGTACTACAAGCATACTGATATGGGGTGTGTTTTCTTTTCAGTGTGCTGATGTTCTGTACATACATGAGAATCAAAGTAGAGTCTTTCCAATTAGACTCCCATCCAGCTAAACCTTACCATATTACAGCCATCCCTTTGAAGAAATGACAACCAATTTGAAGCCATGAATCTATAATTCATAAAAGGCTTAAAGACAGAGGTCTTATTTGCCCCAATAAATCTACTGTGAGCATTATTTTACACTGATGCACTATGCAGATCGAAGTGGGTGACCTCCTACCTCTTTACTGTGCCCCAAATGTTAAAAAATAGCAGAAATTACTAAACTGCGTACACAGGGTACATTATTTGTTGTTGCTATGAAAAGCAATCAGTGAGGATAAGGTCAAACATTTCATGCCAGGCAAAGTATAAGTGATACTGTCTGAACTGTATGAGAAATTTTAATGCACATGTAGTGTATATAAACAGTGGTGCTTGAAAGTTTGTGAGTTATATGCACTGGCCCTTTGGTGACCCTGTTCAGGATTAAGCAGAAAAAAAATAAATGAATAAATTAATGAATGTATTTTAGCTGTTCAAGATGAATGAATATATTTCTACTGTTCATACTTGTGTTCAGGATTTAACAGATAAGAAAATTTATGAATTAAGGTATTTCTGCATAAATATGATATAAAACAATGTGAGCTATTCACTAAAGTTTTAAAAGTATATAAAGTGATCCCAGTTACACTAATGAGACATATTAATATATTGGGTCCTTCAGCATTAACAGTTTATTTGAAGGTAAAATTAGATTCACGAGTTTTTGTAAATGGGATGACAAGCAGGTATGACAGGACACCCTGCTTTATTTAAAAACAGGTTTCTATCAAGGTCTGAACATCACAATATCTGTTTGTGGAAGTGTAGCTTGGTACAAAGCAATGAGACCTCATAAAATTTTTTTGCTGTGGCTCATCAGGGTGAAAATGGTTATAACCCATCTCCAAAGAGATTGGACTCCACTAATCCACAGTCAGACTTACTGTATACAAATAGAGAAATGTATGACCATAGTTTTTCTCCCAATGAGTGGCTGATCAAAATAAATGACTTCTATAGCAAGGTAGGTCACGAAGTCTACTATCAGCTGAACACTGAACAACAACAGGGTACATGGCAGGTTTCATGGTGAAAGAAACTGCTCTGCAAAAAGTTTTGCAAATCTGCCATTTGCAATAAAAAGTAGATAGTCTAGAAGTTATTCGAACGTTGTTTTGTGAAACGATAAGGTGGACAGAGAACTATTTGGTTTAAATGAAACCCATCATTTCTGTGTAAAGGAAAAGTCTAAACTCTAGCATAAGAACCTTATCTAATCTGTGAATCAGACCACATAATCATGTGAATCAGACCTTTGTCTGACATGCCATCACTATCAGCACCATTATACCAGACCCCTGTCATTCATTTTTTCCCAGTGCATTATTATTTATTATATTATTTATTATTATTATATTATTTATATTATTTATTATTATTATTTATTATTGTTATTATATAGATTATTTATATTTCTATTTTTTGTAAGTCATTCAATTTTGATTCCTTCTTTACAGCCAAATGCCTTTGATGGAACCACCAAGAGGGAAGCCACACACTCCTGGCTTTTCCCTTGAACTTGGCTTCTCGCTAAAACTTCTCTGGGATGTACAGGCCGTCAGTCTTTCAGAGTTGCAGCAACACTGCAACATTTATATTTCAGCAGCTACCTATGAATTATGCACAGGATGAGGGAGATGGAATTTAATGATGCCAATCCCTCCCTCCACCTATACCCTCATCACCAGCCCTCCTCCATACACATTTATCCCGTAGCTGCTCCTCTTTGGCCTCAGGCAGGCAAGCACTGATTGGAACAAATCTTGACCTCATCTGTCTTGTAGCTTTGTGAAGGGAATGGAGTTGCTGCTTGGGCTGAAGATTACAGAGAGTTCAGGGGGTAGGAGAGTCTGATGATATTACCATATTGAGTTGCTCTTACACATACAGTCAGCCCAAAATTTATTAGCACTTTTTGTGACAATGGATATTTTAAGTCTATCTTGGCGTTTACAAACTCTTTAAAGACAATCCAAGCCATTTTAACCTCAATATGTTAAGGCCAGTGGAGGTGTTTTTATTCATCGACCCAAATATGCAGGATAGGTATATCCCACGACGTATAATAAGAATGGGGAAATAATGAGAAACAACCAAAAGGGGGTATAAGGGCGGAGCTTAGA
>JAVSBV010000086.1:3554492-3578027 GCA_033117975.1 Parotocinclus spilosoma | reverse complement strand
ATTTTCAAAACTCTCAAGAAAACTTTTTTCACATGGTCATAATGGAGTATTTTGTGTAGAATTTTGAGGAAAAAGATTAATTGAATACAATTTGGAATAAGGCTGTAAAAAGTGAAGCGCTGTGAATACTTTCCGGATGCACTCTATATACAGCAGTAATGATCAACCAATGACACCAGTGGAATTATATACAAAAAAAATATGAAATGAACATCTGCTCTCATGGCTTAATTGACTTTGCATAACACCATGAGGTATTTTGATACTTCAGTAATGGTTTACTGTACATCATTAATACTTTTGTGCTTGGAGGATTGTTTACCCCAGTAAGCTTAGCACGCATCCCAAGCTCTCAGCAGACATACCCAATACTTCTCTGGTGAGCCTGTAACATGCGCCTGCTGTTGCGTTTTGAAGAGGGTCTGTGTACCAATACAGCAGGAATTACAGATCCAGGTGCAGGGGAAAATACTCTCTGCTTAGATCTGCCTACAGTACTGTGCGTGTGTGCTTGTATATGCTGCTTGTGAACTGGCAATGCTCAAAAATCAATGAGTGCATGCTACCACAACCTTGCATCTACCAATAAATATGTCTCTGTCTCAAAAGGGAAAAAATAAAAATATCCAACAATCTAAGACTGAGATAATGCAAGGTTTCAGAAGTGAACATAAATATTAGTCTTATGTTTCATTACTTTCTACAACTATGGCCTGTGTTAAGCTTGGCTTTCCCACTAAATTATCTCTTCTACTCACTTTCCCCGGTCTTACTTTCAACCTTAATTAAAAGAAAATCTCTTCTTTTTCTTAACATTCACACATTACTTTCATTTTAATTTTTACTTTACATTTGCTTTTAGTGGTTTGAACTTTCTCTTCTCATTTATAATCTTATTTCTCATGCAGCTTTAGTTGTTTCTTGTATTTTTTTTTCTTCTAAACCTTTTTTCTCCAAAGTTATCATCTCACTGATTAAATCTTGTTTTCTTTTATTAGTCAAAGCACATACAAAGATAAACAATTAACGTTACCAGCTGTAGCTTTGGTGAACTAAAGCTTGGACATAACTCGGGCTGATTGACTGATTAACCTCAGGACACTCTCGGAAATGTAGTTTCCAAGATATGACAAGTCTGCATGCACTACAGTTTGCATTAAGAGATTTATCAGAAAGGAAAGTGAGAAGCAATTTGCTACCACTGCAGATATTATGTTTCCTCTTTTTTCTGGTTATCCAAAAATCCAAAAGATTAGTTGGTGCAAATATTTACACACTTTGGGAAGCAAAAAGGAAAAAGTCTAATTTAAGTTTGTTTTCCAATAAACACTACACACCTCAGATGCAATTACCATATTAATATTTAGCAAATTAGTACTGTTTTTTTTTTCTATTTAAAACCTGTGAAAATTACTGGCACATTTTGCTACAGTGTGCTTTCTGTAACCATCAAACCGATCAAGTAATTTATATTTTATTTTCAATGCACACAAACAACACCATAAAGTCTGCTATATCATATTTATTTTTAGTAAATACAGTGATGTATTCCAGCCAGAGTTTTTATGCACTATGCATGCCAGTATTTCCTACTTTAAGGCAATAAGAGCTGCTGGATTTGTAAAGCTGATATCACTGTCTATTTATGAAATAATAAACTGGCCTAATAAATTTCAGAATAATTTTGGTCACAGCCCTAAATTACTAAACTAATTAAAACAATTTAGAATTCTCAACATTTCCTCATTAAAATGACATAGTCAGATTTTCACAAGAGAACATAATTTTAAAAAAATGAGATAAAATACTCATACTTAATAATTTATTTGCTGATGAAAATTATCTGTAAATGTGAACATTTGGTTACAGAACCTGGGGTGACCCCTTGTGCACCAATAACTGTTAAAAATAACTAAATGTTTCTAAAACTGTTGATCAGTCATGAACATTTGGCTTGGAGTAATTTTAGATCATTTATCTATACAGAACTCTGGCATGCTGTTCAGTTTCCTCACATTCATTTCTTCAACAGCAAAGGGATGAACTTAATCACCACTAGTGCTCTTTGTTTGTGGGGATTAAATGATGCTCAGTTGGCATTAAGAGGCGCAAAGTGTGCTAGAAAGATATAGCCCCTACCATTAAGCCAACACTCGCATAAACATTTGATAGAAAGCAGAATGAATTCTTGCTTTAATGTTGTTTACACAAGATTCTGAATGTTGCAGCAAGAATCAAAACTCATCAGGCCTTTTCAACATTTTTCAATCTTCTATGGTCCAATTTTTGTCAGCCAATGTGAATTGTCAGGAGTGGTAACAAGTATGATGTTCTTGATCTTCTCCGGACTGCGGTATTTTGGAAGCCTAGCTGTTAAGGTACTGGACTCTGGACCTGATGGCACAAGGTTCAAATCCCAAATCTGCCAAAGTGCCACAATTGGGTCCTTAAGCAAGGCCCTTACCCACCAGTGCCTGAATTGTTAGACTGTATGTGTTGGTTGCTCTGGACAAGGGCGTCTGCTAAATGCCGTAAATGTAAATGTAAAATCTTATGCTGTAGTAGCCCATTCATTGTGCAATCAGAGATGCTATTCTACATACCTTGGTTGGTAAATAAACTACTGTTGCCCAGCTCAAACCAGTCAGTCATTTTTCTCTGACCTCAGGCATCAGCAAGTAATTTTTGCCCAGAACTGCCACTAACTGGGTATTTTCTAATTTTGAACAATGCTTTGTAAACACTACAGATGGCTGTGCATGAAAATCACCTTTTTTCCTCATTCTGATTTTTAGTTTGAACTTCAGCATTTCGTATTAATTATGCCTACAGACCTAATTACACAACAAACTGGTTTCTGCCATGTGACGAGCTGATTGGATATTAGTATTAAAAATCAGTTGAAGATGTGTACCTAATGCCGATGGCCAGGCCAGTGAGGTTACAGTTTACAGTACTGTGCAAAAGTTTGTTTCGGGTGGGAAAAAGTCTTGAGTCTTTTCTGTGTGAAGTCTGCATGTCCTCGTCCAGTCTGCATGGGTTTACTCTGTGTACTCTGGTTTACTAAGGTATACATCTTAGGTTAATTGATTACCCCAAATTGGCATTGACTTGTGTGTGTGTGTGTGTGTGTGTGTATATATATATATATATTTATTGCTGATATAACTTTGTGTGTGTGTGTGTGTGTGTCGCTGAAATGGCCACAGATGGCGACAGCAACGTTAAGTAAAACAAACAAACATTCTAGTTTTTCAGCTTATATTTTGCTTATTCTTTATTTTAGTTTAAGTTGTCGCTGCACTTTGTTGTTACCTTAATTACAGACTACAGTCCTGACATCTACTTGTTAGGACCCTCACAGGAGGGTGGATTATGCTCAGCTTTGTTCTTTGGCCATTTTCACTTAATGGTGTACTCACTTTTGTCGCCAGCGTTTAAGACATTAAGATATGTGTTGAACTATTCTGAAGGCTCAGCAAATTTATACTGTTATACTGGGTGGCACGTTGGCTCGGTGGGTAGCAAAACTGCCTCACAGCAAGATGGTGTCCCAAGTTCAATCATAGGGAGAAGCGGCCTGGTTGGGTTTCCTCTGGGTATTCCGGTTTCTCCCCACAGTCCAAAGACATGCGTGTTAGGTTAAATGATTACTCTAAAAATGGCATTGACTTGTGTGTGTATATATATATATATATATATATATATATATATATATAGTACTGAGATGCACTTGACCAAACAAACAAACAAACAAATAGTGTTTGTTGCACTAACTGTATACTGACTACTAAGTGTGACATATTCAGTTTTGTCCCATGAAAGGATGTAATAAAATAGTTACAAAAATGAGAGGGGTGTGCTCACTTTTGTAAGAAAATATTTACCTTTGTGTTAAATGCCTTGAGTTTACCTTGATTTGAAAACTGCCAGTATAAAGTCCAAATGGCAATAACACATCAAATACAGTCAATTGCATGCTATACACATTTTTAATGGACCTATTTTTTACTTAAATGGGAAACATCAAGTAGAGTACACATATTCCTACCTCTGGCCTCTCAGAACACACAGACACTTCCTCTCAAGTGGCTTTGTAATTTTATTTCTGCACCAGCGTTTCACTACTGGTGGGTAATTTCCCAATGGATTATTCCTGGCTCTACATGGTATTGAGCTATAGCCACTTGGGCTATAATGGCATATAAAACATATCTCCAGCTAGCATGTTGTCTAGGAGCAGTATCACATTTCATTATACCCCATCAGTGGTCCCCACTTTCTCACAGTGCTTATGAATGGTTACACAATATGTTTCTTTCCTTTCAATGTCTTTGAAGGGCAGATATAAAGTGAAGTACATGAGATTAACCAGTACAATATATACTCCCTTATGGTGACAAGACAAATACAAATGACAACTCACCTTGGATCAACCTATGTAAATATTTTTGAAGCCACACCCACTTTCAACAGTGATCTTAATGATGCCATCATGCCTCTGTGGACAAGCCACAGGACAAGTGTCTTCTGTTCAAGGTAACACATTACCATCCTTTTATCCTCATCAAACCACAGCACAACTCATTATATGTGTAATTGCAAAATTATGGAGATTACAGAGGCCCAATACCTTCATTTGTGATTGAGGTCGAACTCATTTGGATTGGGAGAGAATCAGTCATGGATGATGTACATTGAAAATGTCAAGCGGGACAGAGAGGCGGAACAGCAAGCACAATACTGATAAACAAGCTGATTTTCCTATGTCTCCTTTGGCCTTGCACTCAGCTGGAACAGTGCAAAACAGAAAGTAATAGTTAACCTAGCAATGCAAGTGCACCCAGGCATGCACCACTCAGGTGGGCAGATAAATAAAGTATGCTGCACTGGAAAAGCTCTACTTACCATCTGCTGTTTACCTACTCAGACAAATCACATAACATCATATGGCCTTTTTGTTCCATAGACCTGACCGTGTTTGCATAACACCTGGATATGACACTTAAGCACAATAAATGACTCTATTTAGCATGGCCTTGTGCATTATACAAGACATATTTTTACCAAGCTAGGAAAAGTTCAGTTTAACAAGTTTCTGTAAAAGTTACAGATGTATTGCAGTACTCCTAGTACTGCAAAAAGACTAGTAGCACAGCTGAGCAAAATAATTTTATTAATCCCTACTTGCTACAGAACGATTCCTAAAAATGTCTTTTCTCTTAGTGCTTTGAAGTTAAAAGCAATTTAATGGCCACTCACTGAGAGCTACGAACAGGATGGGGGACCTTCAGAATCACTTTTCTCTGGTTTACTCATTACTCTGAATAAACCCATTCCATGGTAATCATGGTCCGAGAAGAGAAACATATTGAAATCAGGCAAAAAAAGTGTATCTTTATATTAAATAAAATACAAATAGAAAGAGCAAATCATATATTTTGCAGAAATTGCAATTAAATGGTATGATTGTAACTGCTACATAAAAAAAATAGGAAGGAATATTTTTAACCACTATATAATGCAGTTTTAAAAGCTTCATTATGATGGCAATGTTCAATATCTGAAATTTGTGTGATTTAACCACTGGCAGACCACTGCTCTTAAATCAAATAGTTTGAGAAAGGAGCAGATTTTTTTTTCTTAATGTGTGTTTCATTTGTGAGAATTCAGATTTCATTAATTTATACTCAGTATTGAGATTTGCTTGCACAGTTTAATCCACATTTTTAATATCCAGTTTAAGCCACAGTTTGTTGTCCTTATGATTCCATTATTATATATGCATTCTGAAACTCATGGAAAAAATTTAAACACAATCTGCTCAATTTATATAAAAGTGGGTGTTGTTACAAACTGAGGTCCTTAGATGCAACTTCAACTGAAAAGACGTATCAAAATGGTGTTTACACAAATAATTTACTGATTACTTTCACATTATACACATTGGTTGGTTCATTTTTCCACTTCAACATTGGCATTTTGTAGTGTTTTATAGTTCTGACTTATTATGTATTATGTTCTATTGTTATATAGAATAGTATTAATATTGCTCGATTTAGCCAAAGTCCCATCATGTTTTAAGTCTGCCATAATCATCCCAGTGCCAAAAAAAATCTCAGATAACATCACTTAATGATTATCGACCTGTTGCACTGATTATTATGAAGTGCTTTGAGAGGCTAGTCAAGAAGCACAACACCTCTGCTCTCCCTCCCACTTTCAACCTCTTTCAGTTTGCCAACTGGCCAAACCACTCTGCCCAGGATGCCATCTCTTCCGCTCTTCATCTGAGACTTGCACACCTGGAGGACAAGAATGCTCATGTGCAGATGCTGTTCCTGGACTTTAGTTTGGTGTTTAACACAATAATTCTACAGCATCTGGTGAACAAACTGTAATTTCTGGGCTTCAGCACCCCTCTCCGAAACTGGCTCCTAGACTTCCTCACTGTAAGACCACAGTAGGTAAGGGTTGGACAGAACACCTCCAGTTTCATCATCCTTAACACAGGCTGCCCTCAAGGTTGCGTACTGAGCCTCTTGCTGTTTGCTTTGATGACATACGACTGCATCTCTAGTGGTGCACATCACAAATAACTTTACCTGGTCTGTGAACACCACGTCATTGGTCAAGAAGATGTTTCAGCGTCAGCACTTTCTGCACAGGATGAGTAAACTCCACCTGCCACACCCGTCCTCATTACATTCTACAGAAGCACAACAGAGAGCATTCTGACGAGCTGTATCTCTGTGTGGTGTGGAGGCTGCAGTGCCTCTGACTGGAATGTGAGGAGTGGTGAGGACAGCAGAGAAAATCATTGGGGCTTCTCTCTCCTCCATAGAGGACCTTGCAACGATTCGCTGTATATCCCAGGCCAGAAACAGTGACCCCTCATAACCTCACTATGGACTGTTTTTCCTGTTGGCCCCTGGAAAGAGGTTCAGGAGCATTCGTTGCAGGACCACCAGATTCTGTAATAGTTTTTCCCCTAGGCCATCATATTCTAAATTCTGAACATTAACGCTTTATATGGTGCTGCTGTATGATCATTAGGTCTAGGGAACAACATGCCCTTCAGTATAATTGTTTAAACCCAGTTATCTCTGTGAATATCTATAAATATGTATTTATAAAGAATTTTTAACTCCACAGGCCACTTTTTTTCACCATTGCAGTTTAATATACTGTATTTTACTGTGTATGTTTAAGACTTCATAGTCCTTTATATTCTTTTGTTCTATTCCAATTTTCCCCCATGCTTCTGTTCATTTTATGCATTTTGAGTCAAAATCTCTACCAATGTTTATAAATGTTTTTCTTTTTTCTGTTACCAAATTACGTGCAAGCTATTTGCAACAAAATTTCATTCTGTGTACATTTGTGTATTCGGAATAACAAAGTTTTCATAAGTCTTAGTCCATCTGTATAATTTTCAGGTTATTTCAGGTTTGTTGTTATTGTTTGTAATTACTTTTTCAATTTTAGGTTTTATTTTTAGATTTAAATATAGACAGAACTTGAGGCAATGCTTTTGGTGATTGGCTTTTAGGGGGAATACAAAAGTACAATTAAGTCAAAACCAGGCTAAGCCCTCATGTGATCAAGTCAAAGTCACACAAATAATTGAAGTGATGGTGCACTTTTTTACATGCTGGATTTAAAGTTCAGTCTGTAGTTTAAGTGTTAGACAACGTAAAGACAGGGTTCAATTAAACTCTAGGTGCAATATGTCAAAGTGGCACAGGAAATTTGCTGCATATAAACATTTCTAAGCCCTCAGAGCAATGCGTTTGTGTGTGTGTGTCTAGTGTGTTCATGCAGAATGTCTATATTCTATATACAATATTATTATTGTAGAATGCATTACCAGAATTACCAGATCATATTTATATAAGTTTTATAAAAACAATGATTTGACAAAATAAAAAGCATTCAAAAGCGCCAATAAAGGCCTCAGAAATCATCTAGTTAAGAAAAGGAAAAATGAGCAAATTACCATTTCAGATTGCTACATTCAGACCAGTGCCTGAGCTTGCATATTCCCCCAGCATCCACATGGACGTCCTCCAGTTATTCAATTTTGTCCCACATTCAAATGACATGCATTAGGTCAACTGTCATCTCTACATTGTCAAAGTGTAAATGAGTGAGTGTGTGTGCTTGGGTTAGTATAGTGCCCTGTTCAGGGCTGGTTCCTGTCTTACTCCCTGTGCTGCCATCTAGGCCTCGTTCACCTGTGACCCTGAACTGGATAAAGTGTGTATACAACCATGGTGGCCATGGTTGTGTTTATTTTTAGTTGTACCTTACCTAAAACAACCCTCATGGCAATTAAGACAGAGTGAAGGACTTAATCTCTGCCTCTCATTAAATGCAGACAGTTTCGCTGCCTGGATTTTCTGAAGTTGTTCAGAGGGAAGCCTGTAAATCCCATGGCTATTTACAGACCATGTGATAACGCAATAAAATTGTTTGGTTTCTACTATTCACCTGGTAAGAAGAGCATAGCATTGCATGAGAGCCTACCATACAATGTCTGTTTAAATCCCCTCTGAGATTTAGCAGCATAACATTGGAGCTGAACACATGGTGAATGTGGTTATATGGAGACGGAGGTGAGAGCAGTTTTAACACCTCCACATCCTCCCTGCAGCAAGTAAGCTGTTATGTTGCTGCTGAACTGTTTGCTTCACTAGGATGGACAAGAAAAGGAACTGACAGCTGGTTCTGATCAAAACCCTTTTTCTCTCCTTCTCTCCCGCTATACCCAGAAGACTGTTCTACTTCCAAATCTGAAGCAGACTGACACTTTTTCTCTCAACACCACCAGCACCAGACGGCAACGCTCAAATTCAATATTTATTTGCCTCTTGGACATGCTAGATGATGAAATGAAACCGAGGAGGAGAAACTTTATGGATCCTTAGAAAATCACCATAAACCTGGTAATTGCCCTATGAAATGGCCCCATATATCTCAGCTTGGTTTTCTTTTCTACATCTTAAATAAAAATATATCTCACTTTTCAAGTTCAGGCTATGTTTATGAACACACATTTTTTTAAATTGGAGATGGGGATATATTTCTCCTGTTTTATAACAAATACAGACTAGACTACAACAGCCACCCACTTGGTTCAGTATTTATACATTTAGTTACCATTGTTCCGCCCTCATGCTGTTTATGTCCGCTTGGATGAACTGCAAAGAGTGCTTGAGGCTAGACACAAATAAATTGCTCACAACAGCTCTTGATAGAGTGTGATTACAAACACAAGTAGATGTTTGGCATGTACCATAAAGTGTGCCAACAAAGTGATCTGTCTAACTGTTTGTCTTTTCAGTGCCACATATTGGCATGGTGAAAAAATGCAAAAGACATAATTGGCAGTCACACCTGGGTACATCTGAGGCTAACGCCACAATTTATATCCAGAAAATTGAGCACACCTGGTTCTCTTAAGCAGAACCGATTAATTTGACAGATTGGATGTGATAGATTTTATAGAGCTAGAGGAGAAAAAAATGGCTGAGTGCTCATCCTGCTGTTCGGTGACATCTGACTGGTAGACACGGCCATTACCGTTCCAGCTTCTCTATGCAGGATTTAGAGTGAGTAACAGCAAAAAAGGGTGTCCATTAGCGCGTTGGAAAGCGTGTAGGCACAGGCGCTAAATCCTGCTAAATCAGAGAGCATATGGCATGCGTTCCCATCAACAAGCTTCAGGAGGCATCAAACGAGTCATGCCTTAGCACCCCTCATACACCAAGAATGGAACATGAAAAAATTGTGGTCACACAGACTGTGGACTATACTACTGTATATACAATGTCAGCCAATTATGCCTCCAAATGAAATACAGTCAATTTGGACCCTGTGTGGACTGTAGAAAAGCAGCATAAAAGCAAACCCATGGGCATTTAAGTGCAAACAAACCATGCAATTCTGCAATACAGTGAAATTCCTTGCTCATGCAAGTAAAATACACAAAACAGTAGATCAGACATCCCCAAAGTGCACAGTTATCAACAATATATATCGTCGATAACTACCAGCATCTTCTATTTTCTCTTAGGCTGTTTTTAGCTGACATAATTCTCTGGAGTCCAACAATGCTTTCAGAATAGTGTTAGACCACAGGCACTCCTGTTGGCCATGAGATATGCTTAAGTCAGCATCACAGGACCCCAACTGTCCATGGCAGGCACTTATAATAGCTTTGCACAACACTAGCTTAATTTCTCTATGTCATTTTGAGTCTAAAAAGATTATAGAGGATGCTTGAACAACATTACATGTATTCAAACCATTTATGTCTACAGTCATCTATTTAATATAAAACTGGATTAATATAAAAACTATTATTTGTCTCCAGTCAAGATTCTGATAGCAAAGCCAGAGACCTTTGAATTAATGGATGGGCCAGAACATTTTATTTAAGACCTGGTTTAGTTTAAGATATCAGAACGATTGATTTTTATTTGGATGTTCCTAAAGTCCAGCCACCAAAGAAATTTCAAAACGACTCCATAAGGATGAGGTAAAAATGTCTGTGTCTCTCTGTTTTCTGTTCATTGATTACTTCCTCGCCTCTCAGTAAATCACTCCCAACTTCACTCCATAATGAATGTGTCAATAGCTTAGCTCTACCACTGACTCATGCACAAGGCAAGTTCAATCCTGCTGAATCTAAAACGGGTAGCACTATATACAATGGATTATCTAGGAAATCTAGAAAAAAAAAATTTCCCCATTACATATTTCCACTCATCTTCAGGATGAAGTCCCTCATTTTCAGTTTCTAGAGCAGGAATATTAAACAAGTAAATAAAAAAATATATATATTTGAAAAATGTTTTGAAAGACTGAAAGAAAGGTATATGCTGATATTTAAATGATATACATCCGCATTGGTACTATAGCATTATTATAGTATTACCTGCTTAGTCATGCTGGTATTTAAACAGCCAATCTATTGTATGTATTTAAACATACAGCAGCAGCATAATGCACACAATAATTCAAGAACTGGGCAAGAACTTCTGATAAAATTCAAGCCATATATATGAGGAAACAGATATAGACTTTGATTATGGCATAACTGGTGGATCTAGAGAGAATGGTTTCTTCCTGATCTTTCACAGCAGTCACTATAGAGTTTACAATGGACTGAAAAACAGAAAATCTACAATGAACAGTGACTCTTAGGGCTTAAAAGAGGAACCAAAACAAATGGGTCTCTGATAAAAAAAAGCCTTATGGAAGATGGGCTACAATGGCACACATCAAGCACACTATCAGTAAAGAGCAGACTCTTGAGGCAACAGAGTCAGAGTAGGTAGGTAGAAGGCACGCTAGTTGGCATTATGACTGATGAATGTGTGTGTGTGTATGTGTGTGTGTGTGTGTGTTTGTGCCTGCAGATGGACAGGCTCTAGACCCCAACCCCAAAACCAAGATAATAAAATATAAGGAATTGTGAATAGGAATATATGCAATATGGACTTTAGCAATTTAGGGCCTCTTATTTTGGAATTGATTAATTAAGTATGCAATCATTAATAAGGAGAATGTCACTGAAGATAAACAAATGCTTACCAACTAATCAATCAAACAAAGTACATGGGTATTCACAGTCCCTCCTACCTAATGTGTTGACCTCTGCTGAAATGTGTTAAGGACAATGAATATTAAATAAGCAGAGGCATCAGCAGTCAGGGCTAATCTGTGTACATTGGTGTCATTTGGCTTTAAATGTCAGAGCCCTGTGCTCTGTGTTCAACAACTTAACAGATCATCAGCAGTGCGTGCCGTGACCCAGTGATGTCTTGCATATAGCTGTGCATTGTCTAACTGTGTGGTGCACTGCAAAAAAAAACAGCAGGCATTACCAGAATCAAGAAGGAAAAAAATGTTAATATACAATTTCTGTACAGAGGAGCAATGCTTTAAAACCCATGATTTCTTCCCTAACGCAAAGTCTTTTTTTTGCTAGTATTTACACAGCAGTTTTTCACTGTGTCAATTCTAAATTTTAAAAACAGCTATTACACAGGTCAGTAAAAGTTTGATTATGGCCCTGATAAGCACTGCTTAGACATGGCCCGATAGCCTTAGTCATTTGAAAACATCTGGCCAGATTGAAAAAGACTGGTAAGAATGTTATTTTCATGTACTGTGGTGCTAAGCTTCTCCATTAAGGACTAAGCCAACCTAATGCTAGGACCTCTGCTAATCCAAATTATGCATTTGCTGGTCAGATAAAGCCATGCATGAAATGTATTACCGCATCGAGAACTGTGTGACATTTATATGGTAAATACTTTCAATGCAATGCAAAGAACTGAATGGAGTTTTATTTTTTGAAGTCTAAAAAAAATCAAGAACAGAAAAAGACAATTGCAACAGCATGGTTGCTGGAGATCTCACATTTGTCTAAACACATTTGTATATAGAGGAAAGACACATAAGAATGGCATGGAGAAGAATTAGTATTAGGATACACTACCGATCAACAGTGTTCAAAGGCACCCAGCTGGTGACTTTAAAAGCCTGGCATATGTTCAGCACCACTTGATGTTTGTCCCAGAGAGATTCCCCACAGAAAAGCAATTATCACAAATGAATAAATTAGGCCATGCCAACTATATTCTGATATATTTTCTGCAGGTTCGTTTGCGATTAGCACTCAGCTTGAATGAAAGCCTTGATTATTTAGAACTTCCTCATTCCCCAAAGGGGCGTACTGCTTCTCATGGCAGGCAGCGTCCATCTTTTAATTAACACTGTCAGCACTTTCACGAGTGCGGGATATGCTCATGATCATATTGAACCAGTCACTTTTTCATATAATATCCAGCAACATATGGAGAGTAAGTACTGTTTACTTGCTGTGGCTCTTTTGCAAATGGGCATCATTAATCTCTGCCTCCTGTGAGACTTTTCTTAGAGCAGGTTTAGGAATACACATGGGCATAGAGAGCTTTCTTAGACAGTAAGCAAAGCTAAATTAAGATATTATTGCAGCGCTAACAGAAACCATGCATTGCTAACACTAATCTTTGATGCACCATCTTCAACACCAGTGGCTCAGGCTAGCAGGACAGATCGATGTTTCGAGTCAAGACATTTGTGGCCAAAGCAGGGTTCAAAAACACTTGGATAAAACCCCTCAAATGACCTGGAATCTCCTCTGTCCATTCTTATAGGTCTATACCAAATTTGCGTTTGCCACTGTTTACATCTCTCTGTTTCCTAGAGTTAAAAAAAATGATCTATGTGCCAGATCAGTACCTATGTAAAATAAACAATTCTTACATAAAAGTAAGGAATTAATGAGGATAGAACAGCTGTATTGAGATGCAGTAAACATACGGCACACATGAAATTTTAGTCTGTCAAAAACTCTATGAAATATGCCCTATTAAACAATTACTGTCATTTTTTAAATTTTCATTTCTTACCCTGATTGATCCTGCTTGGGGTCACATGGGGGGTCGAAAGACTATCTTGACATTCCTTGGCCACACACAATTATTGTTTTGTTTTTTTGCTGCAAACCAGCTTTTTACGAATAAAGGTTGGCTTAGGATGATTATGTGACGTGCTTTGCTATGCTACAGTGTTTATATCTGTTTAACTTAGTCGGCCATATTGCAACAAGGAAGACCTACAATTCTGTGCTGTCAATGATGTAAGCATAAAATACGTGCCATGGCATATCCTGTCTGAAGAAAGCATCTTGTGTGTTCATGTTCGTATTATATTTTAGACATGCAGTCCAAATTATAAATAACAGATCTGGTAGCGAATAAGTCATGGCCCTAAAACAATCCACATCACCTTCTCCACTTTCTAATTTTGATTATTTTGATGTGAGGGGAACAGCCACCTACAGTTGTTCTGCACAGTCGCTGCTACACTCCTGCTGCTGAGGAATTTCTTGTCAAACTTCTGCAATTATATCTTTCCTAGCACCATGCAGTGCCAGCTCAATAAAGGGAAAGACAGCAGAAAAAGTATCATTCTTTATCTTTAGAGAGTGCGGCACAGAACATACTGACTGTGAAATGGCTGTCCCAAGTCATTGAACAGTTCACTGGCTCACAGTAAGGAGATGGATCTTGATATATTGTGTAATACAGGATGGATCTTAAAATGGCCCTCTGATGGCCTTGGGCCAATGAGCAGCTTGTTTAAGCACGTCAAATAAATCACTGTACACATCTTTAATCTCCTGAGCAGAGGTACTCTGCCTCAGTGGGCCAATGTGAAATAAATGCATGACCCAAAATACAAGATAATAGTTTAGAGTTATACGGATTAAAGTGTGTGATCTGTATGATAAAGGAAGATATTAACCCAATGCGTAGCAGCATTGGGGTGATAAAACCAAAATATGAAATGCTCGGTGTTTTCATGAATCTGCTTTAACTACTTTTGCTGTGTCATTAGCAGGTTACTCGCTACACAGTAGAAATCAAAAACTGTCTAAAAGAGAAAACAATGGAGCTCTAATTAATAGTTTGTACTAAGCGCTGACTACAGAGACTTCTAGAGTAAAAGCCACTGCATTATCATTAGAAAGATCTATGGCAGCTAGATCTGGCTATCCCAGGCCCCTAAATAAAACTCAGTTGCACATCTGTGGGTAAGAGACCACAATAGAGAATCTAGGACCCAGGAGGATCTGGACAGACTGTGTGACTATCTCAGAGTTCTTGCTCTGCATTCTTCTACCTCATCAAGCTTTAAAGCAAAATATTTAGAGTTGTTAAATGCACGGGTGACAATAGGTGGGACACATGGTTTGTCAATTCTGGTTGTTAGTAGTTTTTATTAGAATGCAGTTTTCCAATTAAAAGTCAGATCCCTGCTATATTGTAAGGGTAAACTCATATTTTAAGTGGGAGGTAGTTCAGTAAATTTATCAAAAATATTTTCTATAATGTTTACAAAAACCTTATCATTTTAAGGGGTCCCAATCATTTTTAAGTTCTTTATTGTAGTTTTTGAAGTAGATTTCCACCACTCTCATCCCTCAAATAACTGGCCAGTTTTCCTCTTGAAGAATGGGACTTCTGTAATCTAAGAAGGATTACATCTGGTTTGGAGACACGGGATGTAAATTTAACACATTGCTTTAAGGCTATCTGGAGTTCACCAGAGATTGTAGGAACTTACAATTAATACATCCAAAATCAGCATTATACAAATATAAATATGTATTTCTACAAGACTATCTCTCATTAATATGCATCACTTCACCAGTTCCATGGATTTCTGATTTGCGTATGTGACCTTGTTCTTCTGTTAGCGTTGTTTAACATTGCATTTTTGCTGTTTTTTTATGACCCCACTTTAGGAAAGTTTTTTTGTTTTGTTTTGTTTTCATGTTAAATTTGAAGAGTCACCATGAAACTTATTCTTACACCTATTTTGGGCTAAAATAGTTTATTTTTACCTTAATTCAAACCATTTGGAAAATCACATTAATGGAAAATAGCTTTTATTTATCCAATCTAACTTTTTGTACATTTCCTGCACGTGCACATATCTAACATCTTGATCACTGTCATAAACAGTACATAGCTTAGATAGATCAAACTCACCCGGTGGAGCTTTTGATGGCATGTGAGTGATCACACACAAAATTTCATAGCACATGGAAATTTGTAAGGTCAACTGGAGGTCCAGTGCATGCAAAATCTAAGATCATAAAATCCTCATGATTTATGAAGTTCCTTCCTCTGGCTTAATGAAGTAAGGCTAATTCATCCAATTTCCATCTCCAGTCTTCAGATAATTTTGAAATTATCTTAGCAATAAAAAATGCAGTCAGCAGAACCGTAGCTCATTGATCTGACTTTTGAACAATTGCTCAACGCATATACTCTTATCTAGTACTTCATCAACATTTAATGCAACTGTGAAGAAATACTTTGACACGCCAGTCTTCTGTACTGTTAGTAAGCCTAAACTGATTTTGTTTCAAAGAACAATTCTGTTTTTTAAAACAAAAAGCAAGAAATAACCACATTAAACAAAATGTGAAAAACTTACTGGTACTTGTTTTTTTATTAATTAAGGAAAAATTATAACAATACATATCTTTAAGTGGCAAAATGATTTGAAGCGTTGCTCTCAATATGTGGTATGACAACAGATATATTTGGCATCGTAGTATTGTGCAGCGATAACAGCAACTACACTTTTAGGTCTGGCAGTTTGTTGACTTTTATCTCATTTATCCATACAGAACAGCTTCTGCTCTGGAATGTTGATGGTTTTCCTCACACAAACTGTTGCTTCAGGTCCTTAAACAAAGTTCTATTGGATTAAGGTTTGGTTTTTATTGTGGACATTCCAAAACAGTAAATATGTATTCTTCTTTCCTATTAATTAGTAGAAATGATTATGGTCATTGCCTTGCTGACCCACATTCTCTTGTGATTCAGCTCACAGAGAGATGCCTTGACACTTTCTTTTCAAATTTTCTAGTTTAATCGAGTATTCATTGGCAATCCATTCAAAAACAGGCCCAGACCATAACACTACCACTGCCATGTTTCACAGATAGGATTTGGGTTATTATACTGGATTATGGTGTTTTCCTTACTCCAGACATGGAGTCTCTCATTTAACCCGGCATGCAATCATTATTGTTCAATGTTGTCCTGGTGATGAAGTCATGACCATAACCCTGTGTTTCTATGTGACCTTACAGCCACTTGACCACTTGCATGAAATAAAAATAAAATAAAAATACCAAAAAAGATAGAAGTGTCAGACACGCTGGTCTAGACATTTCTGGGAAACCGCTGCGGTGCTTGGGTGACCATTATCCTGCAGAAAAATGCCAGTTGGAAGCCAAGAAGAAAAACAGGTGGCCACATATCACTGATTTGTTGGTGTACCTCATATCACTACATATGCAATGGCTCCTCACACCATCACACCAGCAGTTTGAGTAGTTTATTGCTTTAAAACAAAGGCAGGACTTAAGCCATGATGCCTCCATACTCGAAATTGACTGTTGTCATGTTCCAAATACAATTGTAAAGCAAATGTTATTCTGCTAAGGTCCAGGAAATGGTTTGAGTAGAGACAGGGGTGTGTAGTAAATGTGTCACCTGTGTCTGGATGGTTGACAACAAAACTGTGGAACTAGTCACAGTTCAACAGATCAAACAGTCCTGACTGTTTGTGGTCTGTCTGTGTGCCCTCACAGAACCTCTGTTCCCAGCATCTCCTAACAGCTAAGTCGGAACGGAGTAGATGGGAGGTAATTCATGGAGAAACAGACCACCTCTCAAAGACGCATAATGTCATCAAATACTTCATAAAAGCATGTCTATCAGCAATGATCACGCATCACAAGGTAAACTACCCAAAAGTAGCCTCAGAGAGACTTTTTCTTGACAGTGGGGAAGTACTTTTGTGCCCCCTTGTGTTAAAACCCAGTGACTAATCAGACTACAGCTGTAATCATTTACATATCTGCCTGTGACTTGACTGCATTTCTATATGTGTACCTTCTTAATTTTGTCAATAATTATATGTACAATTGGATTGTCTTCATTAATAAATAAATGATTAAATATAATATTGTGTGTTATTTGTTTAATTGGTACAACTGATCTATTTTGTGCACTTGAAATACTTGAATCACATTTAAATCTAATGATATTTTAGGTCATATTTTTTTGCAAAAATACAAAATATTCTAAAGGTTTCACAAACCTCCAAGCATCACTGTACTTCAATTTTTTTGACAGCAGACTTTACCGTTATACAATAGTCATGCAGGTATGCAGGTATTTGTTTTATTTATTAAATGACTCGGATTATTTAAATAAAAGATGTAAGGAGATAAATAAATAAAATATTTTTGCAAGCATTCGCTCAGTGTTCATTTCATTCAAAGGACACAGGATAAATGACCCAAAATTTATGTTATAATATTATAGGTTTTTAACTCAAAAACTTCTGCATAATGATCCAGACCATTAACCATTAAGCCATCAATGTCCGAAGTATACAAACCCAATATAATACAAAAATGTGCCAACATTTCCTGCAAATGTTTTTTTTACATATTTAAAAGCTTAATGCAAGTGATTAGGTGCAGATGAGTGGTCAGTCTTAAGTAGATATTAGTACTCATGAACAGCCTCATCAGCATCATGTGTTACAGAAGCACCATCACTAGCCATCCACACTGAGGTTTTGTACAGAAGATATGTTTTTTATTTAACTGGTGCCTGTCAAAATGCATTACTGTCACTGTGGTTTAAAATTATGCAAGAGCTTGTTAAACAGACACATTTTGACCAGAGCTATAGTATAGTATACTATAAGTAACCAGTGGTTCAGTCACTAGCAGTTTTATGGCATCAGAGACTAGCATCTTTCCTAGGGTGTACAGAAAATGGTGTGAAAATGAGAAAAATATTCAGTGAGCAGCAGTTCTCCGGATAATTAGTTATACCTGAGGTAGGCAGGAGAGCATCTCTGAAAGCAAAAGATGTCCAACGTTAAAGCAGATGGACTACATTAGCAGAAGACCAGACCGGGTGCCACTCCTGTTAGCTAAGAACAAGTAACTAAAACTAAAGCAGATGGCAATGGCTTACCAAAAATTGACAATAAAATATTGGAAAAAAAACCTTCTACAGTGGATCCTGTCATGGCCACTTCCAGCATGATAATGTGACATTTCACATCTAAAATCTGAAAACTGGTTTCTTGAACATGACAGTGAGTTCACTTTACTCAAACTTATTTGAGTATACTGCAATGAGGAATGGGACATTCACATCATGGATGTGCACTTGACAAATATCCAGCAACCTTGTGACACTGTTATGCTATCATCAATGTTTCTAGCACCTATACCATAACAAATTAAGGAACTTTTATTATTATTGACGCATTCAGACAGGATAGATTCTTAAAGTTGGTGAAGATTAAATGGGGGTACTGTCCCAAATACCCAATTACCTCGTCAAATGCTCAAAAAAAATGTAAGATATGGAAAGTGTGAAGGCCAGGGAAGCAATATATGACTATATTACCTTGTGGCATTGCACACTGTCCTGCTGAAAGTGTCATAGGGTAAACAGGTGCCATAAAGATTAACTTGGTCAGTCACAATGCTTGGGTAAGCCCTACTGTCTAAACATCCATCCACAGGATCCAGGGTATACCAAGAAAAGTCCTTCACATCATTATCCATCTTCACCAGGCTGAACTGTTCACACCTGACAGAAAGTGTTTATCAAGTCTGCTTAAGCCATATTCTGACCCTTCCATCAGCATGGTGTGACAGAAATCTGTATTCAGCGGACCTGGTGGTAATTGTCCACTGCTCAGTGATCCACTTTTTGATTATTTTGTCCACTAAAGTCTTTCTTTTACATTGTCCTTAGATCAATATATATCTATATCTAATAAATACCATCAATGGTACTCTTGTCTGGTCTTGTCTGCTTGAACTTGTCTGCTGTTACAACCCGTCCGTCTGACCTGTTTGAGGTCATTTTCCCATTGTAATAAACTAATTCAACTCTTTCACGATAAGTAACTTTGTAATTCATTTGCATAACCAAACAGCTTTCTTTCACTTTTCGTTTGATTTTCTGATCATCTTGTTTATATAAAGTAGCTGGGCAACATTGAATTTCAGCTCCCTCCAAAGATTTTCTATTGGGTTCAGGTCTGGAGACTGGCTAGGCAACTCCAGGACCTTGAAATGCTTATTATGGAGTCTACTTAGTTGTGTTTTTCGGGTCACTCTCATGAAGGAAAACCAGGCTATGACCCACCTTCAGTGCTCTTACTGAGAGAATATGTTGGCCAAAATCATGCGATTCTTGACCCCATTTGCCCCATTAATACGGTCCAGATGTCTTTTCCCTTTTGCATGAAAGCACCTCCCAAGTATAATCTTTTCACCCCCATGCTTTACGGGTTGGTAGAGTGATCTCATCCTTTTGCTTCTTCCAAACACAGTGAGTTTAGTTAATTCCAAAAAGCTCTAATTTGCCTCCTCTGCCTCTCCTATGCCTCCCCTGGATCATTCAGATGGTCATCTGTGAACTTCAAATGGGCCTGGACATTTGCTGGCTTTGCCCTTCAGGATTTTAATCTGTGATGGCATAGTGTGTTATGTTTGAGGTCCTTCAGTTTACTGACCAGGTCTGCCCATGTAATTCTAGGCTGATTCATGGCTTTTCTCAGCATTATCCTTACCCCACGAGGTGAGATTTTGCTTGGAGCTCCAGGCCGGGAAGAATGGCAGTCATCTTGTGATTCTTCTATTTTCTAATAATTGCACCAATACCAACAGAGTTGCTTTCTCACAAAGCTGTTTGCCTATTGTCCTCTATCCCATCCCAGCTTTGTACAGGTTTACTATTTTGCCCCTGCTGTCCTAAGACAGCTCTTTGGTCTTGGGCATGGTGAAGAGGTTGGAGTGTGATTGATTGAATGGACAGGTGTCTTTTATACAGCCTTCCTAATGGATTTTTATCGTGAACACAGAATCATATCTGATCGTATTTTTCTGTAATGTTCTTTTTGTCTATCTCATGTCAAGATATTTAAAGAAAATTTTAAAGTGAAAATACTCTGTGCTAGGACTCTTTTATATCAATGCATTCACATTTATATTCGCTTTTTTAAACAGTTGTTTTTTAAAAGTCCAAACAGCATCCTTTTATATGTATGAATCATAACAGATGTATGCTATATCCTTGCTAAGGATGAATTATTTACTATGAATACATTAACTGCTCAGAGTGTTAGCATGACTCCATTATTGTTTAATTCCTTATAATATAATATGTTAAAATCCTTGGAACCATGAGGAGCAGTGTTCAAGGTGCACAATATGTGAGAAATCTCTGAGGCTTCTCTGTGCTTTCCTTGTTTGCTGCAGGCACACAGCTAATCTGCTGTGATTATCGCCCCTTAATAGGTCCATGTATTTTAACCAAATAATGACGACACCTCACACAATCCCTTCTGTGAATTAACCGAATCTCACTAGCCTCCTACGTAACAGTTGGTTTAAGTAAACCTAAAATAAACTGGCCAACTGTGGCCTACACAGACATTTAATTTGGGAAATGTTTGAATGGCCTGCAAGTATTGACTGTTTGAATTATTTATCACATGAAATTGTATTAAAACATTTGATGAATTAATAAAGCACAAATGTATTTTCATGGGGTTCGTGGAGGTTACAATCATTTTACTTATTATTCATAATAAAATATGTATACTTATTTAAAACTCATCCTTATTAAAATCCTATAATGAAACTACTGGCAAAGAGATGTATGCCCTAAAGCAAACTGAACTCATTCATGATCTTAATTAGAAAATTGCAACCCGGATGTGGTGACACCATAGCATGGTTTTATAGCTTGTTGGGTTGACTCTGCAGTGTTAGGGCTCCTACTTTCCCCGGTGCGTTTGGCCGTCCTCGCCGGTCGCCATTACAGAGCCATCGGTGGGGCGAGCTTATATCCACAATCGTAATTATGTCCTGATCCCAAACAGCTGCTTCACGTCTTATAAAGGCATGGTTTTTGCGCTGTTCAGGACCAGGTCATCTTTATTCCATCGAGATTCCATCACCGTTCTGTTTGCGCGTCTCACCACCACCGCCGCCCTTCCGTGTTCCCTAGAGATAGTGTTTAAGTTCCGGGGGCTTTTAGTGCCGATGGACTGGTACGGGCGGGTAACCCCCGAGATATTTAGTTCGTTAGGGGCACTTTGAGGGTTTTTCCCGTTCCGTACTCGTGCGCTCCTCGCATGCTTTGAACTTGCGCTCTGCAGTCATCAGCACCTACCTAGCCTCACTCCAGCCGGGAGTTCGTTCTGAATAGGACACTCACTAGTCTGGCTTCTTCATTTTCTCACTTCAAACTCACGCTTGCCCTCTGGCGCTTCGGCGCCTCTCGCGATCTATTCGCGTTCGCGCTCCTCGCGTACTCGAGTTTATTTTTGCTTCCTGCCTTTTGTGGTTATTCCCACTCACGCTACAAGCACCCCCGAGCTTATATGCTCGCCTTTTTGCGCTTTGGCCACTTCCGTGATTTCTTCGCCACCCCCCATCCCCCCCGCGCTGCTTGCGCGTTCGAGCTCACGCTCGCCCTCTGGCGGTTCGGCGTCCTCTGCACTCTTTAGGGCAGCTACCCGGTAGTGCGTTAGAAGTATATGTGTCCGGCGCTTTTGCGCTTTCTTGAGTCTGACTCTAGTCGGCTGCCGACTCGAGATATGCCCCGACTAGAGTAGCCAACGGGTAAACACGCACTCTATAAGACGTGCATGCACATTCGAGCTCACGCTCGCTCCCTGGCATTTGGACTACCTCCGTGCCTAGCCATTTAAGAGACGTCCCAAAACCGTGCTTTCTGCACGTCTGACCTGACTGGCGCTTTGGCACCCTCTCGCATGAAGCAGCTGTTTAGTATCAGGACATAATTATGATAATGGATATAAGGCCACCCCACCGATGGCTCTGTAATGGCAACCAGCGAGGATGTCCAAACGCACCGGGGGAAGGTAGGAACCCTAACAGTAGGTAGGACCCTCTTAATAGCTCATTATAGAACTGAAGAATACCCAATTTGTAAATAACAGCCAGACACAATAACCATTTATTAAATCCTCTTATTGCTAGATTATTTAATCTTTCAATATATTATTGAATGTACGTGCAACTTTAAATATACAAAAATCAGTTAGAAAGCTGTGTAGTTAAACAATGTTTTCAAACTGCAAAGACATAACTACAAATGTGTAACTATATCTTCTAGATACAGTTACTACTGAAGTATCTTAAAACAAACAATATAATTGATAATGAAATGACAATTATCTTGCCTGCATATGTTTTCTCAAACAGTGACTGTGACAGTGAAAAATAAACTATAAAATTGATGCACAGGTTATTAGCTACTTTTCCTTCTCACCACCCACCAATCTGTTTCATACTCAAACTTTCTCTCTCTCTCACACACACATACACACACACACACATACACACACACACACGTACACACACAAAGAGTCAGTCAGGCATGCAAAAACTAACAAGGGATTGACTGTATGACATGACTGAAAGGAAAATTAGTGTTTGGAGTTATTTTGTGCCCAGCATAATAAGACGAATTACTAATTTGACACATGCCAAATTACACAATAGTGGAGCAATACCACAAATCTGATTAATCAGATATACAATACAAATTAACCTCATCAATGAGCTGGAACAAAGGAGTTTAAAATTATAATAGTCATTTAAAAGTAGAAATGTCATAAACAGAGTCAGGGGAAGACAGGTAGTAGATGAAACATTATATAATATTAGGTGATATAAATATTAACTGGTTTTTATTTTATCTGTTGTCATTCCTAATATATAAATAATAATAATAATAATTAATAATAATCGTGCTTCCAGTTTTATGAATGTTGAAAATGTCATTTTGGTCTAATCAGGATAAATGACCAAACTGA
>JAVSBV010000086.1:3509454-3543911 GCA_033117975.1 Parotocinclus spilosoma | reverse complement strand
GAGAGAGAGAGAGAGAGAGAGAGAGAGAGAGAGAGAGAGAGAGAGAGAGAGAGAGAGAAAACGTTCATATGGGAAAAGTTTTCAAAAAGTGTTAACACACCTAGAGTTGAGGTATCAGCAAATATTGGTGAGTAGCTAAACTCACCTAACAAAACCAATTAGCATTGTCTGAGAATGAGCCAAGTGTTTCTGACTGAGACCTCAACAGATGAAGTGTTAAAAACCAAAACCTGCTTAGTCCCACAGTGAGCCAATTATTTTTAGTTTTGCAAATCCTCTTTTATCTCTCAGCAGTGAAGCACATGGGGACTAGAATCACAGGGCTAGTACTTGGTGCTGATACAGGCACATTCAGAAGATCCAACTGCATCACCTCCCCTCTGAACAAACACACTCATTGTTCTGTTTCTGCTAAGTACACTTCTAAAAATAATCAGACATTTCATTTTAAATCCAAAGCTTAATGCCATGCATCTAATACTTTGAGTAATAAAAAAGCAGTAGGGTGAAACACAGGGAGGGAACAGAAAGTCACTGGGAGCTCACGATTCTTCTTGCAATATGTAGGAAGTGTGGCTAATTTCATTCTTTTCCAGGGGCGGGTGTGAATGCGGGAGTGTGGTGTACGCCTCGCCCACGTTCACCATTGTAACAGACTGAACAAGCTGCTGCATCAAAAGAGGTATTCATTCTCTCCAGGCCATTTCCTCAGCAGGAGAGAATGACCAATACTAATTTTTTCTCCTGCTGTCATTAAACCAGCAATGGACAAAGTGCTTTTCCACTTGGGATGGGGGAAATAATGAAAGAAGGAGCTCTTTGAGGCCAGGTGCATAAAAGAAAGCTAATTCCCCTTATCTAAAACTCCAACAGGGATTTTAATTGGCCATTGAACTATTCAATTACAGTGGATTTAAATAGCATGTATTTATAATATTTGACCCTGCATTATAAAGACACGTTTGAAATCCATTATCAGCACTATTTCAGCAACAAACTGAGATAGGCTGAGCCATGCTGAGGAGTAGATGCTGCAGTGTTTTAGTGGAAAACTTCATATGTAACAGTTTTCAAGCAACATAGCAATCACAGTGGTGTGTCGCTGATTTTTATGCACAACATTAAATCTGTGCATAAAATGTATGTATGCTATTTGATGCATGCAACATCTATAATATTTCATTTCAAATGTCCCATTACACGTGCATGTTTATTTTGAGAATAAGGGATCTACATATTAAATGTTTCAATCTTGTTCCAATTAAAGTAGTAAAAACAAACAGGTTGTATGTAAGTGGCTCTGGCAAAAATGATTAACATAAAGACTAACTAGAGACTGAGAACTTTATATAAATTAAATAATTTTTAGACCTAGATGAAAATTGTTCAAATTATAACTTTTTAAACTTCTGAGATTTTCATACCATCATCTAATTGGCTGTTTTGAACTAAAATTATTCATTTAAGGGTGCTTCTCCCGTTGAAAGTGTTTTAAACAAATTATGATGATTGTGTCAACGTTTCATTTTTCTGAATGGATACCTTTCAAGAACATGGTTTAAAATCAACCTTTTTAGTTGGAATATCAATAAATTTTAGGGGGAAGTAAAAGTATCTGTTTTACAAATTAAATGAATGGATTGGACACTTAGCTTTCACCGTAATATATCAGGCACCGGTGCTTCTGGCCTGTTGAGTTTGAAGAGTATCTGTTTTTTCTCAAAAGTAACATTTCTGGTATATATTGTTTTCAGAGGTCTCACTTTTGAAAGGGTATTGCTTTTTTTTAACTTCAACTGGCCATTAGTGCCTGCCCTGTCTACAAAATAGATCCAAATAAAAAAACTGTTAATGACACTTGCAGCCAACTAAATTGTAAAATGACTATCCAACACAAGGACATTTGTTTTAAAGTAATATTTGTTTTACTGCATTTTTGTCAGTTTGTTAGAAACTGACAAATACTAATCACAAATTAAGCTTTCTTTATACCATAACAATTACACGGGTGATGGAAGTGGGTGCTTGCACAAGCAGAAAATGTTTAAATAATGCATTTTTTTTTATTATATAAGTATTATATTATTTTTTAGAATTAGTAAAAGTTTTTGTGTTATTATGATTTCAAAATTAAATATCCCCACATTTTCTGTGTATATTTAACTTTGTTCTTATACTTACACAGTTGATCACAGTTGTTTTCATTTGATCTTGTATAGCTTTGCATATTAATATTATTATTATTACTGGGGCAGCACGGTGGCTTGATGGGTAGCGCCGCTGCTTCACAGCAAGAAGGTCACAGGTTCAATCCCAGAGCTGAGCACCCTGGGTCTTTTCTGTGTGGCGTCTGCATGTCCTCCCGTGTCTGTGTGGTTTTACTCTGGGTACTCAAGTTTTATCACACAGTCAAAAGACCTGTGAGTTAGGTTAATTGGTGTCTCTAAAGTGGCCTTATAGTGTGTGAATGTGCCCTATGATGGATTGACGCCTCGTCTAGGGTTGCTCTTGCCCTTGCGCCCAGAGTTGGTTTATTGGTTGGTTATGGATTATTATTATTTGACTTTTGTCCATTATTTGGCTATAATGTTGATAAAATACCACTGGATAGGAGTGTGCATGTCATGACTGGCAAGAACCATGAGGCATTTGTGGGAAGCCATTCATGAGCTTTACACCAGAGCAGAGTTAGCAGTGAGGTAAATAGTCCTACACAGTAAAGAGTAAGAGGAACTGGATAGGGAATAGACAATTAAGGATAAAGACAGAAGTGTGCAGGTTTAAATAAAAATAATAATAATAGCAAAGTAAGGAACGCTGCACACAACTTAGGAAACAGTAAAGGAGTGTGTAGGAAATATATTTATTTAAAGCTGGAATCTCCATCTCACGCCAAGCACAAGGTTATGATGAAACTACTCATACATACTTACATCAATTTAGTGAAATCAATTAACCTAATGTATGTCTTTGTAAGGAAACCAGTAAATCTAGAGTGAATCAGACATGGAGAAGACATGTAGACTCCACACAGGTGTGCCACAGGAAATGACATATTGGGAGTAAGACATGCAGGGAAATGCAGTGTGGAAACATGGATGTTATAATGCAACATTGAAATTTTCATTTCATTACATCTGCTTTGTAATCTGTCACTTAAATTAAAACATATCTGCATTTTAACTGGCCAACTTTGCTTATTTTATTTGCATACCCAATCAAGCCAAATAAGCCTACAGTTATAACAATGGCTGCCTCTTTGTCATCCTTTTCCCACCTTTTATCTTTATTTTACATTTATTTTCTCTGTTTTTGTAAGACACATGAAGGATTCCATCATTTCCAAATGCCTGGGATAGACATAATTTGATTCTTTAACAATTCCATCTGCTGTTTAGAGCTGTTAAGAAAAATGTTCTATAATAAATCATAATGGTAAACTGAATGATGTCATGCTGTCATGGCTTTTTCTGCCAGAATGAAAGTTGTTCACTATTCATCACAACTCTATACAGTTAAGATCGGAAAGAAAGGAAAATAAAGCAACAAAAAAGATCTCCTTTATAGATAAAGTGTGGCTCAGAAGTACGAGCAAGAATCTAGAAATAACACTTCTTTATATATTGGGTTCAAACACCAGGCTGGGCTTGCAACCAGTGATCTTCTCATGATTATCTCAGTTTGTTAACCTTTTTGTCTTATTCTATTTCTAGACATTGCTAGGAAATACAATCCCTGACAAAAGTTATGTTGCTTATTCATGTTGTATAAACTAAAGCTGATAACCTGACTTTAAATTCATCCACTGGTTTTAGAAATTACCCATATGAAACCTTAAACCCACCCAAATGAGGTTTAATTCACGAAAATAAATTTGCTTCACTGCAGAAATATTGATCATTTAATGAACACAGAAAGGTCAGATTTTGGCATGACAAAAGTTGTGTTGCTTTGTCATACAATGCATCAAATCCAAGTTTACAGCCTTACCTGTTCTCATTAATCGATCAATTAATTAGTGGGTGTGTATAAAAAAAATCCCAGCACCCCAGAATTTCACTTGAATTGCAATATGACCTCTGACAACATGCCAAAAATTCACCCTACGGGCAAAGCCTTTATTATCAAGAGGCTAAAGACCAGATCCACTGCAGAGGTGGCTGGCACCTTTAATGTGTCTCAGTGTCAAGTACAAAGAATTAAAAAAAGATCTGAAGAGACTGGAGATGTTTTTGACAAGCCCAGGTCCGGCAGACCCGGCAAGACAACAGCTCCACCAGGCCTGTCCCTGTGTCCACTAGAACAGTTTGTAGGATTCTGTCTCGTAATGGTTTCCATGGTCGAATCAGTGCCCAGAAGCCAAAACTAAACAAAAAGCAATTAAAAAAACATGTGGCATTTGCCAAGGTCCACAGCCTGCTAAACGGATGGACGCAGGAAAAGTGGCAGAAGGTGGATTTCTCAGATGAATCATAGGTTGAATTACACCACAGCCTCCGCAAATACTGCAGGAGACCTACTGGAGCCCATATGGATCCAAGATTCACCCAGAAAACAGTTAAGTTTGGTGGTGGAAAGATCACGGTCTGGGGTTACATTCAGTATGGGTGTGTGCGAAACATTTGCAAGGTGAAAGGAAATATCAATAGCCTAAAATACCAAGAAATATTAGCTACCTCTTACATTCCCAATCATTAAAGAGGTCAAAAAAGCAGGATGGTGCTCCATCTCATACATCAAAGTTTCTCAAGGCGAAGAAGCTTAAGGTGCTCCAGAACTGACCAGCCCAGTTACCAGACATAAGCATCATTGAGCATGTTTGGGGTAGAATGAAAAAGGAAGCTTGGAAGACTTGGGAACTTGGGAGGCATGTAAAACTGCATTTCTGATGACTTCAATACATTGTAGGAATCATTGTCAAACCACACGGATGCAGTCCTTGGCTCTAATAAATATGGGCCTAATAGCACCACGACTTAATTCACCAATGTTATGAAACATATCTTTTTATTTGAAGTAAATTATTTGTTTGATTTTCACATTACTTTCTGTGGGCAACAAAACTTTTGTCTTGCCAAAATTTGACCTTTCTGTGTTCACTAAATGATCAATATTTCTGCAGTGAAGCAAATTTATTTTCGTAAATTAAACCTCATTTGGGAGGGTTTCAGCTTTCATATGAGTAATTTTTAAAACCAGTGGATAAATTTAAAGTCAGGTTATAAGCTTTTGTTTCTACAACATAGATAAGCGACAGAACTTCTGTCAGGGATTGTACATCTGTAACATACAAATGAAGAATAAATTAGTATAAATATTATGTCTCCTAGCCTGAAGGTATGAAACTACAACAAACAAGCACTAGTAGTTTGAAAGGAACTATAAAACATTAAAATTAAAGAATGTGTAATAACTTCAAAACCATACCACATAACAGTACTTTTAATACTTGAGTACATGCACAAACAAGCAGTTTTAAAGTTCAGCTCAATTGGAAAATTAAGCAAACCTTTACTGATGCAATGTTTTAGTAGCATCATCTGTATTTTCAGTCACGTATAGGCTTATGCAGCATCACTTGGCAACTACACATTCAGAATAAATATCCAGAAATGTGCATGACTAATGCTGAATATAGTGTGATTACGCTATATTCTGGCTGTTAAATTGGTGGAAGTGTGGAGTTGTTAATAAATATGGCTCACTAGTTCCCTGAACAAGACCCAGCTCCAGCAACAGCACTGACTTAGTGGAAAACCGGTGTGTAATCATGCATGAATGTGTGTAGCTTCATGGCAGATCTCACGCTTGCCCTAAGGGACCACAGAGGTCCCTTCTCTAGTTTGGGATAATGCAGCCATACGCTGCTTACAGTGACAGGCACACTGCTGTCAGCACTAAGAAGCTATGACTGCAAAAAAAAGATGTCCCACTAAGCGGGAACAATGAAATTCCCAAAGAAAATACATTGCAGGTAGTTAAATTGTAATATTGCTGCTAAAAACTAAGCCATGTCTTGATTCTGTAGCAGTCCCTATACAGTCCCTTATAGACCCTTATTATTGCTTTTATGAAGTGTAGAGATTTCAGGTTATTAAAATGCTGCTGTGTTAATATCTAAAGCAAAAAGTTACATAGCTCTGAGGTAAGCCCTAACAGTATGCAACTTATCCCACATTAAGTCCACAGTCTTGTTAAGCTGAATGCAGGCGAATATTAATTACTGCCTTTGCATTCAGCGGAAGCTCTTCATGGTTGCCGACATCCAATTAGTCAAAGTCACTGTGCAGGTTAGCTGGGTCAGGGAAGTTTTCAAAAGCCTTACTCTGCATTGTGATGCGACCATGATCTGCACTCGCTGGTTTGGCTCGATGAGAGTAAATGAAGGTATAGCCAATGAAGGTGGAAGTGGTTATATGGAGTTAAAATGCATTGTGTTGGAGTGCCTAAAGCTGTAGAGACTAAGATATTGTAATTGTAACATTATTGCGCCAGTTTGTGTAAATATCACCATGGGGGATATATTGTGCATTGGAACCAAACAGGACATTATGGACACTCCCAGGCCTAGGAGTCAATGTCAAACTTCTTTCAATTATTGTGGATGGATGAAAGCATTGCGGCATGTCCCGGAGTGTATTAGCCTTTAAGCCCTGCTATTGTAAGCTGCTTTTACTTGTTTATCTAATACAGATCATCTCTGAGGAAAAGCCACACAGAATAACTACTACATTCCATACTATGTAGGTCAGCTGCCTCCGAGCAAAGGTCAGACACTGCAGTGCATTTTTGGAGCAGCTCTGGAGGAGAATCAGAGAACTCCTCCACACCCAGTAGACTCGCTTTGTGTGTTTAATGTACTGTGAAGAAGTGCACTGCAGGGAGAAGAGAGAAAAAAGTGCACAGCTACAATGACCCACGTGCATGTATATCCTTTGTAATTCCATTATGACTCTGTACAGTTATGTAAACTGTGAAAACTTGGGTATGCATCAATTATTTTTTCTACAGTGAAAACTCATCAACTAAGAGTAACCACAAGAGAAAACAAATCACCTTGTTTGGCTGGCTGATGTGTTTATTTGCTTGCAGCCTAGACTACAACCTGAACTTATAAGATAACATGGACATGCAGTCAGCTGTTCAGTGAAATGTTACCAGTTTATTACAGTTACAGCTCACCAGTAATACATACATTGGGTCAATAAGAACAATATCTAAACATTTATCATACATCATATATTATTGACTTACTGCAGGTCTTTTGACAAAATAGTTTGGCATGGTTTCAAATGAAATGTATAAAAATCTACACATGGCCCAGAGCATGTGTAAGGTCTGCGTAATACCACAGACACCAAAAGTGTCATTAGGCATGACTGCACTTTAATTCAATGAGTAAATAATTATATATAATAGGCCTATTAAAAAAAAGTAAATTAAATTACACTTAACAATCACTCTGTTTTTTACAATGGATTGGCACCCTGTCTCAGGAATAAGTGGTTAAGAAAATGAATGAATAAATGAAATGCCTGGTTTTCATATACAGCCTGGCATTCAGAGAAACTTGGGACTAGATGGATTATATTAGAACATATTTTAGTCTGATATTTGTTTGTACAAAAGGTCTGTTTGATAAAGCGTATTATTGTCTTTCTGGCATTTTAATGACCTATATTAATATGAGAAATGCATTTTTATTCTGTATCATATTATAAATAAGCATGCAAATGTCAACTGGTTAAAACTACAGCAATGGACATTCTTGTAACTAGTTACCGAAAGCCTAGAGTCTTTGGCTTTCTAGATTTAACTTACCATCATCTTTACGTACATCAGCAGATCCTTGTCATCACCACAAATATAGCCTGACAAAGAGGTTTCACCAATAACGCTGCTGATTTGTTTGTCTGTGACAGACAGGATATTTGACAAAGTGCCACTGGTTGGTGTGTGCTGCTATGTTTTTTTAGATTCAAGCTTCGTGCCAGACCAAATCCTGGACTGTCCTGCTATCTGAGGAAACTTTTTTTTATATAGTACATTTTGCTGCCAAGCCATTTAGGACATACAATGCACTGTGGACCCATGTAACATAAAACATGTAGATTTGAATGCTCTTTGTTCAATAAAACATTGATTTCACCCCTGGCTATTGTTCCTTTATCTGAGACATTTTGGAAAAAATTTGCTGTGTTGTTCAATCCAAAGTCTTCATTGTATGATCGCTATTTGTTTTATTATGGACATGAAATATGGCAAGTGTATGATAATTATAAAGGAACGTGCTGAAGTGCTCATTTTGCGAACAATTGGTGTTCATTAATATACAAACATTCTACCAATAATTCTAAAGCTGTTTATGTGGAGATTGTGAATCTGGTCAAATGTTTTCAGAAAGGTAGCTTTTATGCATGCTTTACTCACATGCATCTTTTTAACATGTTTCATGAAGGATAAACATTTTAAATCACTATGCCAAGTACATTAAAGGACATTATTCAAATTCTGAATCTTTTAGAGAAAGAATTTTGAGGGTATAGAGCCATAAACAATGTTCTAGTATGGTCGTTATCCAAGAATTTATAGTTATTATAAAGCTATAAATAGACTGTCAGTATGAAATGTCTGTGAGGTTGTGTATTTAATCCTCAGCTTCTCTATATTGTCTCTTTTCTGTGGACTTTGGTGGCAACATGGTTAAGGTACTGGATACTGGGTTTAAAATCCCACCTCTGTCAAGTTACCACTGTTACGAATTGAGCATGGCCATTAACCCACAACTGCAAGGCTTGTAAGATTGTAGGTTGTGTAAGTCACTCTGAATAAAATTAGCTGCTAAATGATAAAAATGAACTTTAAAGTATTGTTTTTCTTTCCATTTAAACTTGCTGTTGTCTAGGAGAATCTTCTTTTATGATGATTTTCTATGGGTACTTGAAGAATACAAACCTACTAAGGTATTCATTACTAGCACACGATTTAAACATGGCCCACATCTGGATATGTTTTAAGTCTAAATGTAGCCAAATATTTTCTGATTGCTTTTCACAATCTTTGTACGTGTAATGTGTAAATTTACTTTCACCAATAGTTCCTTGTAATTGTTTAGGTTTGCATTCATATTTCATGTATTTTATTCCCTTCTTTTACTTTTTAAATGTGAAAATGGTAAGTGCTAAATGAACTAGGAATCGGCTGGGATACAATTAAGAAAATTTACAAATGAGGGAATTGAAATGTCTATCATGAACTTCCAATAATGCAGCCTAGCAAGTACAGTCTAAGCAGACATACATGATATGTTTACTATGTTTACTGCAAATCGACCAAATCTCAACCTACTTAAGCTACTCAAAACTCAACCTGTATTTCTCAGTACTTCTCCGTACTGGCAGAGTGAACTTCAACTAAAACAGTCTCTTAACAGGACATGCGTCTACATAAATATCTACATCAAATCCTAACAGGGTTTCTTTTGTACTTGTGCCTTAGTGTGTTTTCATTCATTCATCTATTAAATGTAATTTAGAGGGCTGTGTTCTGTACTTCTGTATGTCAGATCAGATTGGATTAAAAGTACCTTTATTGAACCATTTAGAAATTTAATTCCGCTTTGCTTATTACTTCATTAATCTTTAGATCAGGGGATCTGGATTTGGCTCTGATCAGTGCATGTACAGAAGACGCATTTAAAAGCATGGCTCTTCATTGGACATGTCATCGATGGGTGTCACTTTTAGCAATGGCTTGTCATTGTCATGCCGATGAACAGGCTGAATTTTGAAGAGTAGCTGGAGTCATGTTAAGCGTAAGGCAAAGTGACAGAAATGCTAATCAAGAAAAGCTATAAACTGACAGCATGCTGCTATTGGTGCATATCAGGCCATTAATGATTTATCAAATGAAGGAGAAAGCACATTGTCATTGCATGATGCTGTCCCCTGTGTAAACACAGCACTTAGCAGCCATGGATGTTTACATGTGCATAGCCAGTATATCACAACCAGAGACTGAAGTGCTATTACGAAGTATAGCTGTGTTCTGCCCTTAACTGTGTCTCTTTGCTGTGGAAGCTTTTACACCCCCATGTCTCCTCCATTGTACCCTTGATCTAAAGCATAACAGGAGCTCCAGAAACAACCCCAATTATCTCAGTCTTGTTTCGTTTTGTTCCTGGTTTTATTTCAGAATGGGGACTCCAGAGAGGCCTTGCACAGGTAGTGATAGCAAGGTTAAACACCTCCTAACTTAACTTAATCTGCCTTCAGAATTGCATGCAGATGAAACAGAAAAGACAGCTCACTTTTCCTGTGGATTATTGATATGTCAGACAGGGATGAGAAAGGCACATACATTGGGTCAGCATTCACTGATTGCCAATTACAGATATTATTTACAGTCTACATTCAAGCCTGTTGGAAGTAGTGTTGCATCAACAATGCATGATTGTGCAGTATTTGGCAGCAGTAGAAATAAAATAACAATAATAATACAAGATATTATTCTGTTTTCAAAAGGTAAACATAAAAAAATAATCTTTTAAATCCACTGCTCATTTTACACAGAAACTGTACTTCATTGCCTATCAAACAACAAGATCTATTGACTAAAACTTCATTGGGTTCATTTAAAGAACATTAATACATGCCAGTACATATTGACATAGCTGCATTGTGCATAATTTACAGATCTTAACATTTGAGCAGGTGCCGCCCCCACAGAGCCTCACCACAGTTCCCCTGAAACCCAGACCAAGTAGCTGCTTGCCAAGTAACTGTGCTCTGCTGGGGCTGTTCATTTTTAATAGTGAGTAGAGTAAAATAGAATTTCTAATGATGCTGATTATTCAGTGAGCCAGAATGTGTTGTATCATTGTGAAGAGTGAATTTCACAGGAGAGCAGATTAAACCAGAACCAGTCCTACCACTGCAGCATTCCCTAAGAAAAAGACATGCATTCGTACACAAGCACATACAAACAGTCAATTTATTACTGTGTGTAAGATGGGATTCCATTTGCTTATATATTGCCAATAGCCAATAGTTTGAGTGTTTTGGTTTGTCAAATAATTTTTGTATTTTATCTCATAATAAGATTAAAACATGACAATACACACAAACAGTCAGTCTATATTTATATCTAATCTCTAACATTATTTTTTGTAACCAAACTAGAAATCATTTTGCTTTTCTCCTTTTTGTAATACATATTTGGAGTTTTTTGGCAGTGGGGTTGAATTCTCATAAAGATGTAAAAACATTGCCACACACCAGACAGACAGAAAACACACACACACAAACACACACACACACACACACACACAAATGAGTATTCTCTACGGTCCCCATTTGAGTCCTCCATTAGCTTTGATGTTGATAGCTATTAAAAAGATTTCTTGCTTGATGTCTGTAATTAATGTTCGCTCTTTGTTCTCCCTTCTGTGTGCAATAGAAAGAACAATTATAATTCCATGCTCGTTTGGGAATTTTTTTTAGCTGAGCATAATCAGATCTTGTTTCACCCCACACACAAATGTAAGTAGATCCATTTCTTTGATGACTACGTGATGTGATCATGATTACGATGGACATGCAGGTTTAAACATCAGATGTTCACTGTATGAAGTGAAAGAAAACTGCTTCTGCAGCAGTGGACAGCACTGATGTACTGAAGAGGGAAAGCAGGCACCGTACTCTGAGCAAAGGACACTAGAAAAGTAGGAACAAGTGGGAGATTGATGATGTATAAACAATATGGAGGGGTGGATAAGCAACGAAGTCGAGTCATATGCAGTTGCAAAGGCATTTCTGTCAATAGCAATGCTGTAAATCACTTGAGCCATTAGAGAGTCCTTTGGAAGGTTTTTTTTCCTGAGTGGGTGGCATGAGTATGTGCTACCTGCCTTGCTTGTATACAAATGTCTGCCTGAATATCTGCATTAGTCTTTCCTGACACATAAAACAACAGAGTGTGAATAAAACACAATTTTTCTATGATACAAGCCACATGGGTACCTACAGCTCTAAAAAATCAGGAAACCTAAGAGCACATTCATGCCTAATACACTGACATTGGTACAATTCAGGCAATTGCATCATCGACCCAAAAGACAAAAGATTGTCCCATTTTGCAACTGTGCTAGACAGTGTAGAAACAGAAGTGTTTTAACACACTCACAGAGGCACAGACAGACACACAGACACACACAAGCGCAAGTCATGATGATATCCCATGATAAAAGGCTTAATTTCCTCATGGGCAGATTGACAGCAACTGTGTGCGGCAAAATTCCCTGAGACCACAGGCTCATTAAATACAATAAGACGGTGATTCACACCATTCTATTAAATAGTCTAGTAGTCATGGCAACAGCATAAGGAGTTAGTTGCTGGTGCACAGAATTTTGTACTAATGAACCTGTTGGGGAAATTTTGTAAACATTTTCTGGATGAATATCTATTAGAATCTGTAACATCATGTACACGCTAGAAACTCTGCCCAAAGGTTTGCTTATTGTGAATTTGCTAAACTGGATAACACATTATTTTTTAGATATTTTGCAAAGTAACAACTAATCCAACCCAATCACATTTAGCAATTAATCATGCGTGGCCCACTAAACCTGCACTCAATATGTTTTTTATTAATATTTTTTTAACATTATTTACAGTATACACACTTTATAGCACCACAAGCAGTGGAGATACACATATTACTTAATTATAAAGAATTATTCCACAAATATGCCTTTATTTATTTTACAGATATACAGCACTTATTAGATGTATTTATCCAGTGCAACCTACAGCTTAGCTGAAGGTTAGGGGCCTTGTTCACGAAGCCATGAGTGACAGTTTGACAAAGCAAGGATTTCTGATTAGTATTCCAGAGACTTAAACATTGAACCATTTTCAGAAACAATTTTTCGCAGCTCAATTTCACAATAGGTCCAGAGCACATACCTGGAACTTTGTACTCAAGGTTGGAATAAACCCCAGACAGTCCATCACAGATCATTCACACAGAATTCATTTACAGTAATGTAATGATGTTGCCTTGAACATTGGAGCATTAAGATGCCAACAGTTACCAGTATTATCAGTGTGAGGAAAGTACTGACAACCCACCCTGCAAAAACTCATTGCAGGGAGGTAAAATTAAAAAACAGAGACCAGAGAAATTCAAGGGAACATGAATACAGGGCATTTTATTGGACATAAAATAACTATGAAAAGACAGATAATCACCTCAGCTTTAGTAACCGTCTCCATTCGACTGGTTTTCTTCTGGAACAGAACTGTGAAATAGTGGAGCAGCCTTTCCTGCATTTAGCATCTTTAATTTGTTGTGATTTGACAAGAATATCATGTATCCTTATATTTGTCTTATGTAATGCTTTGTTTAGTGAATTTCTCTAATGCAGACAACGTGAACAGAGTAGAGTAACCCTATGACTTCTAGCCAGCTACTTTACCTAGCGTTAGCAATGTTAATGGACAAGTAAACCCTTTAAAATTCACCTTAAATGTCTTTTACAGTTATTTAACCCAGCATGGGCAATACATAAGTCACTCTTGCAAACAGTGCAGTGAGCAACACTGTCATTATTGTTTTAACCCTATCAAGCAGGGCTGCACTTTAGTGTAGTCTTGGGTGAAATTAGTTATATATTTTAAAACTGTGCCATAGTGCTGCATGACACATACATCTACTAAGAACAAAGAGAAACAAATCTTATTTGCTTACTATAAAAAATCTACAAAAATATATCGTATATTTTATGGGTGTCCGGGGGCACCTATTAAAATACAGGAGACTCTCAGAACTTTTGGGAGATGTGGGATGTAAGTATAGATAAGAGCAAGCTCTTCAGCAATTATTCAGTATAGCGTCATCCTTCGAAACTGTTACAGCCATGCTCTGGTACAACCAAATATTCTAAGGTTTTGCCCGAAATCACAGATTCACATGTCCTGGCCAATGACTACTATTATTTCTCTAGTCATAAATCATTTAAGGTAGACCAGTCTGCATCAGTTAGTATTAGGGCTGTCAAAATACAATTCAAGCATTTGTCAAATTCAGTCTGTCAAATGTACACTCCTAGGCAAAAATGAGCAACACTGAGAAAATGCACTCCTGAGACCTGCATCACCTGCCTGTCACTTTTCATGGGGGAAATCTTGAAACAGGAAAACATGTTTTACTTGTACACAAAGATAAAATCATGGAAAGATTTAAATGTTTGATATACTCAAACTAACATGTCTGCATGATGAACATGTTCTGAATATCTATAGTCTTATATTTTTATTCTTAAAAGATTAATAACTAGCTGGTAATCTGCCACAGACCATCATGCTCATGCTCTGTCCTGGTCGGAGTTCAGATTTGAATCCTACATAGAATATTTGGTCTCACATTAAACACAAACTAACTGGAAAATATTCTTCAACTGTACATCAACTGAAACCATTAACTTTGAATGCTACCACACACCTAACACATTGATTTTGTAATTTTTGGTTTGGCTCTGTATTTTGGTCCAGGTGTGCAAATTTTAATGTAGAAAAATCTTCATTAAAATTTTGAATCTGTCTTTGAATCTTGGAATTCCTACACTCCACCCCCATATTTCCTAACAGCTTGGAGTGTAAGATACATGACAGGAATATAGAAGAATATTGTAGCTAACATTTAAGTAAGTCCACAAAAATCAAGTACATTCTGCTAAGTTCTCCCATAAATGAGACTCTGATGCTTAAACATACTTTACTAACTCATTTCTACACTCTGATATCAAGACAAAAAACTTACAGCATTAATATGTGTGGTAATATAAGATGGTATTTATAGTTAATAGAAAGAACTTTCAAACATTGTACAAGTGCCTAATAAGCGGATAAGAAAATTAATGAATAAATTATGATAATAATGATTTTCAGAAACACAATAGTCTAATACAGTAGCCCATAACTGTGGAAGGGCAGGCAATCTTAAATAATAACATTAAAGTTTATTTAATCTTTTTCATTTTTCAATGTAATCCTCACTACAATGTTTTAAATACTTCAAACACGTGACTTCGTACCACGTTACTTCTATGTTCAGTTATGGTATACAGTTTCTAATTTGTAGGAAAAACACTGCACTGTGCATTTTGGCCAAGATTTGCATTGGAACTCATTCAAGCTAAGTGGGAATACAATTGGCAATTCTTGCTGACAAGAGTTCCAAGCACATTACACAAGGGTATGAGCAAAAATATTGCGTATAAATAAAAGTGGCTTGAATTGTACAGGGCTGACACTTATTTCTCATAGTAAAATGTTTGCAACCCCTGTCCAAGCAGCACTAAATTGCCAGGGAAGAATATTTAGTCTCCTGCTGATTTGTTTGCTGTTATTAATGGGTTGAGGAAGAATTGCGTTATATCAAGGTATTAGGGTGCACCGTAATAAATGGAATAGCAGAGGTAGAGAACGTTGGACAAAACAAACATGACCATAGCAAGCAGAGAGCCCTGACTGTGAAAACACTCCAGAGAAAATTAATATATGGTCTTAATCTTTCATATCGGGGCAAGTGACTTGGTGCAAGGCCCTGCATGTCGATATACTGGGTTTGACACTCTAGGGGGGCTAAACTGGAGACGAGCAGACTTTCTGCTAGATTTATGTGGGCAGAATCTCAAGATTCATCCAGAGCTCATACAGTATTTTAATATACCTCAGAGGCTTTATGAGGAAGGGCATTTTTGATACACAACTAGCATCATACAGCAAAAGAAGCAAATTACTAATAATTTCATATGAAGCAAATCACTGCATGGAATAGTTTGGTCCGAACTGCATCATTGTTATAATATTACAGAAAACCATTAAAGGGAAATAAATTAAGCATACACTTGATTTGTGTTTTCACTGAACATGTAGTAGTAGCCAAGTGCTCAGAACCGTGAAGATTTCAAAGCCACCTTAAAATGTGAACGGATATCTATCTACAAAAGACAGACATTGAACAAATGAAGTACATTCTATACTGATGCAACACTCCAAGAATGCTGACCCCAAGAATGCAATATAAAATGGTGCCTAAATCTCTTCACCTTGCTAAAGTCTCTGCTCATAAGGCTACTAAAAAGTAAATAGTTTTAACAAAAAGACTGTTGCATACCAACTATAAAGCAGTGTGAAGAGAACATTAGAGTGTGTGAACAATGTCGTGATGGCCAAACAAGAGGACATCAAGATAGCAGTCCATGACCTAATAGTCCTAATAGACCTTAATAGTAGTTGTGATACTTCATTAAAACTTCATGTCAATTAGCATTTCTGTTTGGTCAGTAAGAATCTAGGCTTAATTATGGCTTGTCATTCAAAAGATTACATAAAAGTTTACTGCTATATACACCTGTTAAGGGTGTGTCCTGTGAAGGGCTGAATTCACCCCTTCTCCATTATATTTGCTATTGTGGTTGTGCGTATGTATCTGTTTTAGTCTGATTTTAGCTCTGGTGGCATCTTATGGTGACAGTTGGGTTTTGTGTGTGACATGCCCTCCTTCCTGACCCTCCTACAGATTGCAAAGGCTCATTCAGTTGGCACCTGCAGCTTACTGGAAGCAGTCAACACGCTCCATTTAATAAGCAGTGTTAAGCATGGCTGACTGTTATTTTGTCAGCATGTGAAGGGCAGTATTCTGCAACTAAGGCTTGTTAGTTTATTTTTGATTTTTTTGACCATGTTAATGCTGTGTATTTGATGTGCTCCGTGCTTCACTCTTTACTAGTCTGCTGCTGCGTCGATGAGCCTGCTCTTCTGGGCAACAGCGAAAACGGTGCTGTCTGTGTCCCACGCTTGTTTGGATCACCACAGCATGCTTCCCGGATGCCCCCACCCTGGATACCCTCACTCACTGCCTCCCTGCACCAGTCTCACAATTTGCACTCGCACACATAAACGTAAATAAATTGCACTTTTTGGAATCCTACTTGCGACTTTCTTGGTCTCTTATGCAAACCACTGCACTTTGGTTCAACCGATCCAAAGTTCAATTCCCCCCACCCACAGTAAAAAGTTTCAGATTATTCCATTATTTGGGCCTCACAATGATATATACTGTACAGTGGTGTGAAAAGTTGTTTGCCCCCTTTCTCATGTCCTGTTTTTTTGCATGTTTGTCACACTTAAGTGTTTCGGAACATCACACCAATTTAAATAGTAGTCAAAGACAACACAAAAAAAAGTAAACACAAAATGCAATTTGTAAATGAAAGTGTTCATTATTAAGGGAGAAAATAAATCCAAACCTAGATGGCCCTGTGTGAAAAAGTGATTGCCCCCTAAACCTAATAACTGGTTGGGCCACCCTTAGCAACCTCAACTGCTACAGCATCTCAATATGATTCAGATCAGAACTTTGACTAGGCCACTTAAGTCTTTATTTTGTTTTTCTACAGCCATTCAGAGGTGAACTTGCTAGTGTGTTTTGGATCATTGTCCTGCTGCAGAGCCCAAGTTGGTTTCAGCTTGAGGTCACAAACAGATGGTTGGACATTCTCTTTCAGGATCTTTTGGTAGACAGCAGAATTCATAGTTCCATTTATCACAACAAGTCTTCCAGGTCCTGAGGCAGCAAAACAGCCCCGGCCGGCCACTCCTGGGAAGGTTCTCCACTGTTCCATGTCTTCACCATTTGTGGATAATGGCTCTTAGTTTGGTTCGCTGGATTCCCAAAGCTTTGGAAATGGCTTTATAACCCTTTCCAGACTGATAGTGTTATGATCTGTGTTGTGGACCAAAGATGCGGGAATGAAGGAACCCCACAATGTATAATAGGAATGGGGAAAACTAATAACGAAAGGGAATAACAAAAAGGGCAGAGCAAAAGGCTCTCCGCTCTACAAAACACAAAAGGGGAAATCGCAAAGCTGGGATGCGTCCCGAAAGGGAATGGCACCCCCAGCTGGCAAGACAGAGGTCAAGCGTACTTAGAGCACGCAAAGACGCAGATTTGGGACGCCTCCCAAATCGAGTGGCGCTGGAGCGCACCTAAGCGCCAGAGGGGCGAGCGCGAGCACAAGCGTGCAGCACGCACAAAGAAGTAGGGTCAGGGCGCGTCCCAAACGGAGCCACGCAGCTGACTGGAGGGAAGCTCGGCCATCAACATAGAAGGAGAACTAAAATGAAAATGGCGTCTGAATTAAAACCATATGCGAAGCATATAAAATCCGAATCTGTAAAGAAAAAGTAAGCAGCGCAAGGCTCGACGTTGAGCAAGCCACTGTCTCCAATTTACACCTCTGCAACCCTGGTGACTTAAACCAGTACAGCGCCCTGTGGATGTTTGCTGACCAATAATAATACAGAACATTTGGACCTGAAACTTTGTAATAAAGATCTTCTTATTCTTGGCACCTTACTGTCCCATATGAATGTGGTAATTAACTGGTCTAAAGACTTATGCAGGTATAAAGGGATTGTCTGAAACAAAAAAAAAAATTATGCACGTGATTTGAGAGCAGTTGATAGGGGTTCAATCGCAAGTGCAAGCACTAAAGGAGATAGAGGGCAGCCCTATCAGGTAAAATGTTTCCTAAAAATCACGTTGAGGAACGCGCAAATGTTAAAGAAAAGTTGCCGACCCTTAATAAAACCATTCTGGTCTTCTGAAGTTAGATCCCGGAGAATATTTTTTAAACACAAATTGAAGGCTTTGGCCACAATCTTTGCATCGACATTCAGCAGAGAAAGGGGTCTATATGAAGAGCATGAAAAAGGCTCTTTACCTTTTTTTAAAAGCAAAAATATGGATTGAGACATGGTTGGGGGCAAATCGCCCAAAACTATCGACCCCTCATAAACAACCAAAAGCAGGGAGGGCAACTTATCTGTAAACTTCATATAAAATTCAACAGGAAAGCTTTCTGGGCCTGGTATCTTGCTGGTTTGCATAGCTTTAATGGCCGCCACAATCTCTTCCAACCTTAATGGTAGATCAAGGTCCTCCGCCCTCAGTGGATCAACAGCAGGAAATGTAAATTTATTCAAAACTGAGGCCCATTATGATGAGGACTATAGTTTGATGAGCGATAAAGACTACAATAAAAGAATTTCAAAATTACATTAATGGAAAAAGGATCAGAATGTAAAATGTGTGCAGAGACTTTAAGATAGGGAATAAGGCAAGACGATGCCTGCATCTTTAGTTGATGAGCCAGAAGCCTCGATGGTCTGTCGCCATGCGTGTAACAATAGCTTTTCTGCCTCGTCGGTCCACATCTTTAATTTGCAACATCAGGGCCTGTACCTTACTTTTCTGGGTTTTGTTAATGTTTATCTATAGCAATAAAATTGTCAGTAAAGAATCAAATGAACGCATTACATTTAGAGTCTGATAGCAATAGTGAGTTGAATTTCCAATGTGATAGTGACAACTGGTAATTAGGAAACTTGATGTAAATAGAGAGAGGGACATGATCAGAAATAACTATGGCATGGTACTCAGTGGCAGAAACTAGAAAAAATAGTTGATCCATCTTACTCACTGACTGATGTGGATAAGAGTAGAAAGTGAATTTCTCACTATGGAGATTATAAAATCTCTAAGGATCAATTATAGCGTACATGGAATAAAAATCCGAAATTGACTGTGACATCAGTGAACGAGTTGGAGTACATGGATTAGAATGGTCCAAATTCAGGTTAATCATGCAATTCAAACAGCCCACCCTCGTATATATTAAGTAGCAGTACTGGAGTATTAAAGAGCGAACCCTGAATGATTAGATACCTGCTGTTCACACCCGCTATCACATTATCAGCAGTAAAAAGTACCCCATCAAAATGGCAACCCCATAAGTTTTAGAGTCAAATATAGTGTGAAAGACATCCCCAATCCAAGAGCATTTTAATTAAAAGTGGTCATGGTTTTTAAATGAGTTTCTTGCAAAAAAAAAATATATCAGGATTTAGCATCAAATGAGTAAGTATCTTTAATTGTTTTACTGGGTGATTCAAACCTTTTACATTCCAGTTTGAAAATCTCATGCTAGCTCCCACCCCAAAAAAATAATTTAAAACATAATAAAGAAAAAAAATAAAAATAAATAAAGGGCAGCATGGTGGCTTGATGGTTAGCACTGCTGCTTCACAGCAAGAAGATCCTGGTTCCAATCCCAGGGTGGAGCGGCCTGAGTCCTTTCTGTGTGGAGTCTGCATGTACTCCCTATGTCTGTGTGGGTTTACTCCAGGTACTCCGGTTTCCTCCCACAGTACAAAGATGTGTGTTAGGTTAATTGGTGTCTCTAAAGTGGCCCTTAGTGTGTGACTGTGTGCATGACTCTGTGTGTGAGTGTATGTCAACAGGCAACGGCAGGCAAAAATCGTAATCCAAACCAGTCCAAGGTTGACACACAAAACACGGCAACAGTATCAAAAAGGGCAAGGCGAAAATCAGCAACGAGAAACAGGAAACGGTCGGTAACGGTAAGTACAGGCAAGGGGAGTACAGCAAGTACAGGCATGGAGCACTTAGAAACTCAGGAAAAACCAAGAGACTTATCAATGGGCGTGAGACTGGGGTGAATATATGTTGTGAGTAATTAGAGCGGTGAATGAGATCCAGGTGTGCGCAATCAATAAGGGGGAGAAGGTGAACATGCACGGGTGTGGTCTGCCGAGCAGAGTGTGTGTGAGACAGTTGTGAGACAGTGCCCCCCTCGAAAGTGCGACCCATGACCGAATGAGTCTGCGAGGGGCCGCGGCGGTCCGGGTGTGTAGCATGAAACTCCCGGGTGAGGAGGGGATCAAGGATGTCCCAGGAGTCCACCCAACAGCGTTCTTCCAGCCCATAGCCCTCCCAGTCTAACAGATACTGCAGCCATGACCTACGCCTCCTAGAATCCAACAGGCGGTGGACCGTGTAGGCAGGGGCACCATCAACCTCAATGGAGGGTGGCTCAATCGGAGGTGCATCTGTCAGCGAATCACAAACAGGGAGAGTGCGCATATGTGAGGGTAAGGAAAGGCGGTAAGTGACAGGATTTATGCGTTTAATTATTTTAAAAGGCCCAATATATTTGGGCCGAAGTGTATAACTCCCCTGCAAATGAAGGTCCCGCATCGACAGCCAGACCCTGTCCCCAGGCCCAAAGACCCTTTCCTGGCTCTGTCAACAATTAACCTGAGCCTGGTATCTGCGGATGGCCCAGGTGATGTGCTGGTGGACCTGGCCCCAGAAAGACTCGCTCCTCTCAAACCAGGTGTCCACAGCGGGGGCATCAGAGGGTGACGGGTCCCACGTCGCAAATTGGGGTTGGAACCCGAGGCCGCACTGGAGGCCGCGTCAAGGAGTGGCTGGGGGAGTTTTGAGCAATCTCCACCCAGGGAAGGAAGCGAGACCAGTCATTTGGGTTTGCAGAACAGTATAGTCTGAGGAATGTACCCAGCTCCTTGTTGACCCTCTCGTACTGGCCGTTGGACTGCGGATGATAACCTAAGGTAAGGCTGACGGCCACACCCAATTTCTCCATAAAGTCTGTCCAGACTGCAGATTTGGAGAAACTGGGGACCCCAATCTGGATGATGGTATACCAAACAGAGTGAAAACCTGAGAAAATAGAACCTCAGCAGTTTCAAAGGCAGTAGGCAACTTGGGGAAAGGAATGAATCTTACCGCACTGAAGAAGCGGCCCACGATACTGAGGATACAGCAGATGATGAAAGTTCTGTCAAAAAGTCCAGTGCCAGGTGAGACCAGGGGCGTTCTGGGATGGCCAGGCGACCAGCAGGGAAGGTACGGGGGTCTTGCACTGGACGCATGTAGGACAGGAGACCACGAACCTGTACACATCCTTGTGCATGGTCTTCCACCAGAAGCGCGATGCCAGAAGCTGGGGAGTCCCCATGATGTCCCAAAGGGGGGGTGGGGGAGTTCCATGGGAGGGCGTATCTGGGTCAAGACCTTGTCCAGTTCCTTCTCCAGCTCCCATTGTTTTGCCCCGATGAAACATGTTGCCGGCAGGATGGGTTCCGGAGGTTCCTTAGACTCTAAAAAGGGTTAGAGACTTCTTGAGAGTGCGCCTGCCTTTGTGTTCTGTGATCCTGGGTGGTAGGAAATAACGGGAGAAGAAGAGAGCCCATCAAGTCTCTGGAAAACTTTTGTGAACTGGGTGACGTGGGATGCGTAGTTGGCCGAATAAATTAGGATATCATCCAAATAGACAGTGACAAAGTTAACCAGCATATCCCAAAGCAGGTCGTTCATGAAGGACTGGAAGACGGCTGGCGCGTTAGCCAGGCCGAAGGGCATCACGAGATACTCGTAGTGGCCTGAGCTGGTACTAAAGGCCACTCATCCCCTTCCCTGATCCGTACCAAGTTCTAAGCGCTCCGAAGATCGAGCTTGGTGAACCAACGTGCCCGGAGTTGTTCTAAGGTCAATGGCACCAAGGGGAGAGGGTACGTGTACCTCTTGGTGATCTTGTTCAGATCACGTTGATAGTTGATACAGGGTCTGAGGGACAAGTCTGCCTTAGGGACAAAAAAAAATCAGCAGAGAGAGGAGATTTGGAAGGATGGATCAGACCAAGGTGGCAGAGACACATGCAGCGTTATCGGGAACCAGGCTTTATTATCCAATTCAGCAGGCAAAAATCGTAATTTAAACCAATCCAAGGTTGACACACAAAACACGGTATCAAAAAGGGCAAGGCAAAAATCAGCAACGAGAAACAGGAAACGGTCGGTAACGGTAAGTACAGGCGATTTAATGAAGCCCTTAGAAACTCTGGAAAGACCAAGAGACTGGGAGAGTGTGACTGGGGTGAATATATGTGGTGAGTAATTAGGGCGTATGCAATCAATAAGAGGGAGAAGGTGAACGTGCACAGGTGTGGTCCACTGTGCAGAGCGTGTGTGTGACATATATACTCTGTATTATAATGTGCAGCTGACCCGAACAAAACACAATAGCCGTCTGTTAGTTAAGTTTCAGAACTAAAACAAACGGCTGTCTAATCCTACCGAACGCTTGCACAGAGAAGCACAAATTAAAAAGGCCATAAAATCCAAAATGGTCTCAAAGTGAAAAGAAAGCTTAATGTATCTTTTAATCTTTAGCTCGTTAGCATAGCAGCAAATTGCACAGCCTCCTCGTGAGATGTAAAATTGTATCACCACAAAGCCTGAATCCTCCAGAATTACAACGAGCCTTCGATTTTGGTGGCAAGATCTTGACTGTAAGTCTTTGCATTGTGTGTGGTCCAATAAAGCAGTTTGCAGTTCAGCAACAATGGCCTGAACCTGTTCAGTCTTCAGTGCACCGTTCACAAATCCAGTTCAATTTAAAATAGCTGTCTTAGGCCTCAATAACTGATAACTCAATATAGTGGAGGTGGGTCAATGACGTGTCCCCCGTAAAGATTGGAGAGGGGTAAAATGCAACTTGTGTTTTGTTTGTAAACAGTATAATGTGTTCTCACCTGGCTGTTAGATTTGCCTGTTATTATCATTTTTAAATGTTATTTTATACAACTGTGTACCATAGAGGGAGGGAGGCATGCACATGCAGGTTCATACTGGATGATCAGTCCCCCCACCCCATCACAGACAGCTGCTGTGGTTTAGCAAAGTAATTTTGTCGCCAGTTAGCGCTATAAAAAGAGAATAGCAAAAACTAGTATTTTGTATTACTGCATAAGTGGCATCTGCTACTACTTTCTAGGCCAACACACCATGTTCCTCTCTAAAACATAAATCTTCTCTTAATCAAGCTATACTGGAATAGTTTTGATGGATTTGTTACCAAACTGTAATACAGTTCTGCAAAGACTTCTTTCAGAGAACAGGCTTTCACTACAGCAGTAATACTAACTAACTGACAAAAAAAATAACTCATGATGTGCCCCCTCTCAAAGTCTGTCGGTTGTCTTCAGAATGTCTTTGAGTGTGTTATAGATGCATATCTAGAAGTCAACAATCGCTCACCAAGAGGTACACTATCGAAAAGTAGCCTTTGAGAGCCTTTTTTATAAAGCAGCAGGAAAAGCACTTTTACACCCTCTTGTGGCAAGACCCAATGTGTAAAAATACCTCCCCAGTAATCATTTACATAATTTCCTGAGACATAAAGCACTGCATGCCGAGTTTTACAGTAATCGATTCCTTTCTGGGTGCACTTTTCTTGTCAGTAAGCATATTTCTGAGGTTAAGAGCTAAATGGTACATTGTACAGCTTGCCATGACATTTATCCTATAGTTATTATATGTGCTATTATGATTTGATATTATATTTTGCCACTTTTGTCTGACAGACACACAGAAAGGTAACTATTTTAAACATATCAGCATTTCCTGGTTTCTGTTATTTCCTGTTTAAACCACTACTGTCACTTAATAAATTTAGCACCTCTCAACCATTCATTTGTTAGTGTTAACATTTTTTTTCTATATCAAATGGTGGTTTTCCAGCATTTGTCAGTAACATTTAATTAATTTGTTCATGGGTACAACTTAAAATATATTTACTATTATACTGGGAAGAAAATTGTTAATGAATGTTGTTAGGCAAAAATATGCATGATATTATAGTCACATTATTATAGTCCATAATTCATTATTTAGTTTTTTACATGAACATAAATAGTCAAATCTGAACTTTTTATTGCAAAACAGTTTTATTGGGATGGTGTGTTTATCTGGATACTCTGATTTCCTCCCACATTAAAAGAATGAATTAATTCTAATCAACATTCAAATTTTAAGATAAGAATAACTGCATTGCTAATTCCATTGGTTTTGTAATTCCAGATCAATGCAGGTTTCACAATACGTACAAAAGTGATTACTGGTGCCAGTAATACAATGTACTGTATTTGAATAAAACAACGAGGAACTAAACTGCATTAAAATCATCTCTGTCCAAAATTTGGGCTGCTATCATATATTATTTAAATAATCATTAGTCAAAGTAAATTAACTTGATTAATAACTTGGTACATATAATTTAGCAGTGTTAATGTAGGTGAGTCATATGTGACATTATATGATAAGTTGATTAAATGTCAAAATTGAATTTATTTATACAGCACTTTATACAATGTACCACTGACTAAAGGAAGCTGTAGAAACCTGTAGGGTTAAAGCTCCAAATATGCAACAATGGTAAGGAAATATATGTGATGAGTAAATGATTAGTTATTAGTAAATTACTGGTGGTACTCTGTTTATTATTTAGATTTTGTTTTCATCTAGGCTACATATCGCTACTTTATGAGGAGCTATAAAAAGGTATATCTAAGAATGTTATCTAAATATTACTCCCAAATAAAAAAGCTGGAACAGTATGGAACATGTAAAATACCCTGTAAGTAACTATAAGAAAAAAAAAATATTTAATACATTTATTATTTGCATTTTCCATACTGTCCCAGCTTTGTTTCCTGTTTTTACGGTTATGGTGAGAAAATTGATAGTAGTTTAACAAATGCAATCACTATATATCTGCAGACATTTTACACAAATACATACTTTATTTGATTAGATTTTCTATTTTTCATTACCTTAGAGTTTCATTGCAATGGTTCCTATATAAAAACAGAAACGAATACACTCCTGTCCTGATCAACAGAACTGAGCTACAAGGTGTCGCTAGCTTTAAGTTTTTGGGTGTCCACATCTCAGAGGACCACTCTCCCAACACCTCTTGTCTGGTCAAGAAGGCACAACAGCACCTCTACTTCTTGAGGAGACTGAAAAAGGACCATCTATCCCCCCACATACTGTACTGACAAACATTGAGAGTGTTCTGACCAACTGTGTGACAGTGAGGTTTGGAAGCTCCACTGTGGCTGAAAGGAAATCCCTGAAAAAGGTGGTCAAGGCGTTCAGCGCATCACAGTTACACAATCACCATCATCAGCACCATCTTTGGGACTCTTCTCACCCAAGCCACACACTGTATAATTATTGAGGGATACAGGAGTATCTGTGACAGAACTACTCATCTCAGGAACAGGTTATTCCCATTATCTGTGGCACTACTGAACTCCTTAATACACAACTACCTATCTACTACACTACACTAGATCAGGACAGCTACTGCCCTCATTGCAGACACTGGACATATGCATTTACATAACTGTATTTCATGCAAATTTCTTACCGGCAAGACAGGTTAGGTTACTGGGTTTTAAGGAAGTAATGTACAAGAGGTTTAGAGGAAGTCAGCTGTGTCCTTACCCATGCAGCATGAACAGCTTCATTGTGTGGACATGAGATGAATAAAAATGCTGATTAATGATAGATACATATGGCAGAGTCTAATACAAGGGAAACATTCATTTTGCTTTGCATTTTATGTTCAGTGTAAATATAGTGCTAAATAAATTTAGGTCTGTGTCAAAAGCTATAACTAAAACAAACATATGATTTCCCAATGAAATAACCACAACCATTAAACATGTTGATGTATGGGATTTGTAAATACATAAATACAGAATATGACAAAAAGCATTTGTCTTGACTATTACAAAAAAGCTATACAGCTGACCTAACTCCTTACCCTAAACTTAAAAGACATCCAGAAAAGAAAATTGGCCCTTTTTGACCTTGTTAGTGTTCATTCCAGGTCATGCTGTACAAATAACTTTTAAAGTATTCATTGGTTAGTAACATTTGATCCATAATTTTTCATACAAATACAATGTCATATAGCCACATATACATGTCTTTTGGCTTTTGGATATGTCACCATGGACAAGTGATGAAAACATTAATAATTATCATAATTTTGCCTACCCCACTTATCAGGCACAACAGTTTTACCTAAAAATAAGGCATTTACATTCATTTGCTTTGCCCGTACCCCTCCTATTTTGCAAAGGTAAACTTCCTATTGGATACCAATATTTTCTTTTAACATAGAAAGAACCTTTCAAATTTTTTGGAATAAGCAAAGGCACATCAAAAATAAAAATGAAGAAAATACACTATATGGAACAGTCCACAGGTGAACAGGTTAATTGGAAACAGGTGAGCGTCATGATTGGGTATAAAATGAGCATCCCCAAAAGGCCCAGTCATTCACAAGCAAGAATGGGACAAGGTTCAAGGTTCTGTGAACTGCGTGAGCAAATAGTCCAGCAGTTTAAGAACAACATTTCTCATTGTGCAAGCAATAAATTTAGGGATTGTATCATCAATGGTCCATAATATCATCAAAAGATTCAGATAACCTGAAGAAATCACTGCAAGTAAGCAGCAAGGCCTAAAACCAACACTGAATTCTCATGACCTTCGATCCCTCTGGCAGCACTGCATTAAAAAAATGACATAATTCTGTAACGAATATTACAACGTGGGCTCAGGAACATTTTAGAAAACCATTGTCAATTAACACAGTTGCTCCATCTACAAGTGCAAGTTAAAACTCTACCATGCAAAGTGAAAGCCATATATAAACAACAAGCAGAAAAACTGCCACGTCTGGGCCAAAGAGGAAAGGAACAGCATCTCTGATGGTATGGGGGTATGTTAGTTCCCATGGCATGGGTAACTTGCATCATTAATGCTGAAAGGTTTAGGAGCAACATATGTTGCAAACCAAGCAACATCTTTTTCAGGGACGTCCCTGCTTATTTCAGCAAGACAATATCAAGCCACATTCTGCCCGTCACAACAGTTGGGCTTTGTAGTAAAAGAGTAAAGGTACTAGACTAGCCTGCAGTCAAGACCTGTTACACACAGAATGTGTGGCACATTATGAAGTGCAAAATACGACAACGGAGACCCAGGACTGTTGAGAAACGGAAGTTGTACATCAAGCAAAAATGGGAAAGAATTCCACCTAGCAAGCTTCAACAATTAGTGTCCTCAGTTGCCAAACTCTTATTGAGTGTTGTTAAAAGGAAAGGTGATATAACACAGTGGTAAACATGCCCCTGGCCCAATTTTTTTGGAATGTGTTGCAGGCATCAAATTCAAAATGAGTGAATATTTGCAAAAAAACAATAAAAGGTATCCATATGCACATTAAATATATTGTCTTTGTAGTGTATTCAATTGAATATAGGTTGAAAAGGAATTGCAAATCATCGTATTCTGTTTTTATTTTCGTTTACACAATGACCCAACTTCATTGGTATTGGGGTTTATTATGGTCTATAGTAACCATAAAAATGCAGAATTAAGGTCACTTGCATCAATGCATGCTGATGTCTTATGTGCCTTCTTGGCTGTTACCTTCTGATTCTTCCCTTTCTACATATATGGTTATAGTTGCTGCTTGAGGCTTATGCTACACGTGATACCAGTAGCACAAATGTGGTCTGATAATAGACTCTCTTTTCTTAACAACAACTAATATTTAGTTTTCTCTTCAAGCTCTTCTTCTGGTAATAGTTCCAGTTCACACAGTACAATTGTCTTCTGTCACCAGTTTCTGCTCATCTTAAAAGGTTTTTGTCATCAGTTTCACTCGTCTTACCATTATTCAGACCCTGTCTTTTCCACCAGGCGACTGATCATGCCATAAATGATGCTCACAAAAAATAAGGGATATTTTATTATGGGATATTTGATTCTAAAATAACCCCTAATTTATGTTAGCAGTATAGTTAATTTTCTCTATTTTATTATTGTGAGAAATCCCGCTTGTGACTCTCTCCCTCTCTCGCGCTCCCCTAGTCCTGTCTTCTAATTAGCGTGAGTCTTCATTGTCACCAGGTGCGGCTTGTTACTTCCCACTCTCACTCTCCCTTTATAAGGCTTCCGCTTTCGCTGTTCGAGTGCGAAGTACTGTTTTGCTATCTGGTAACACATACTGAGCGCGATCTACGTGATCTTTTTTGACTGCTGTCTACTTTCCAGTGTTTATTCAGTGTTGATAGGTCTCACCCTAGCCCACCCCTCCGGCGCGTTCCTACCTGGGTGCGCGTGGTTCGTCCCGCTCACTAACGTTTCCGTTTCTCGTACTAACTGTTGCTATCTGGGTGAACTAACGCTTTCTAGCTCTGTCCCCACTAACATTCTCGCTGTCTCCCGGTACGCTCTCTCTCTGTCTCTCTCTGTGCGCTTCCGGTCCTGTCCGGTCTCACTGTCGTTCAGTTCACCTACAAAATGTGGAAAAAGTAAAGCGCTGTGAATACTTTCCGGATGCACTGTAGAACTACAAAAATCAGTGATCACTAAAATTTAAATAAAGAATAAGCAGCATAGAAACTGTTGATTGCACCTTTAAAAAAAATAAAATAAATATATATATAATAAATCTATATATACCGAGAATAAATAAAGTTTGGTTGGTATGCTAATGACTTTTAAAATGTAAAAAAAAAAAATGTTTGTTCCTTTTAGTGTTTCATGCAGAGATCTTGGATGTGAATAACATAATTCACCCAAGATATCAGAGGACCCAGTACAGAATCAACCTAATCGAGGTGAGCCTGATTATAGATCTGCAGCTCAGTAATTTATATATTTTACTTTGCAGAGTATGAAGCTTCCTCCACTATACTTCACTGGTGTCTTAGAAGCATCCAGGACATCCAGATGGAGGCCAAATTGTATAAAATGAGCCTGATTATGGATTCTATATCTTTTCTATCTCATAGACATTTAAAGGCTCGGACAAACTAAATGATCTTCAGCATATCTACACCCCTCCTTTTGATTCTCTATGTGGCATTTCATTGGAGGTTGGAAGCAAACAGCAATATTTGCTTTCAGGTAAAGGTCTAAATGCACTGTATTATTGTCATAAAAACTTTAGTAGTAGTCTATGAACCTATCATTTACCGTTGCTGTTTTATTTTTAACAGGAACGATATGGGAAGAAGGATACGTAGATGTTCGGCTGTGTGGAATCGTTGTACCTTGGAGCAAACTCTCTTCATATCAGATAGAAAACCTGAAATACAGATACCAGAATGCCTGTGAATGCAGTGTACGTTCCTTTACCTTCTTTCAAGCAGAATAATTCATAATAATTACTAAAAGCACAAGGATACACTGTTTAAAATCTGTATTATATTCTGTGATACTCACATAGCCTTTTTATGCTACTGTAATGTAATTATGAAGGGTATTTTCACAAAACTGTGAGCAGTTGATACGGAAATGCATCAGAGTGCTTGAGGAGTGACTGGAATGACAAAAATGCATAGATAGATAGAATTAGGAAAAACACAAAAGTTCAGCCAGATGAACCATAGATTTAGCAAGTTAATATGAACCAGTTTCTATAGTAATAGATTAGCAAGACTATACAAACAAAGGAGTACTACTTACAATAGGACAGATACATACGCTTACAAACAAGTGAGAAAGATGTGAGGTAAACTTAATACATTAATATTAAATAATCAAATTCTTCATTTTCTCTAGCATATAATGCATTTCAGAGCCTCCACAAAGTATTCATGTAAACACACTCGATCTCAGTGTTAAACAATCAACTGATCAGACATTTGCCATTAAACAGCACGTAAATGTTCTCTTAAACGTTGAGAAAAAGTAAATAATCATTAGTAAATCACAATTACAGTCTAAACAGAGCTTGGTATCCACACGTCTAATTTGTATTGAAAATTTGCCTTCCAGATTTCTACCTGTTATGGCCCGCTGTGTGTTAATTCTGCAAACGAGTGTGAGTTGGCTGAGACAGTTTTTTTTGAATACGAAATTCCAGAGCAACTGTGTACTCGAGAAGACAATATTTCATGCAGCTGGTACGTGGGTAAGCCTGTTCCAGAAGGTGGTGTTGTGGAACACTCTGGAGATGCAAGTCCCAAGAACACGAGCACCGTGGTGGAGAAGGTTGAGGACGAACGAGGCATGGAGGAGAAGGTTGAGGACGAGCAAGGCATGATGGAGAAGGTTGAGGACGAGCAAGGCATGGTGGAGAAGGTTGAGGATGAACAAGGCATGGTGGAGAAGGTTCAGGACGAACAAGGCATGGTGGAGAAGGTTCAGGATGAACAAGGCATGGTGGAGAAGGTTCAGGATGAACATGGCATGGTGAAGAAGGTTCAGGACGAACAAGGCATGGTGGAGAAGGTTCTGGATGAACATGGCATGGTGGAGAAGGTTCAGGATGAACAAGGCATGGTGGAGAAGGTTCAGGATGAACAAGGCATGGTGGAGAAGGTTCAGGATGAACAAGGCATGGTGGAGATTGGTGCAGAGGAACGAGGCGTGGAGGAGAATGATGCAGATGAACAAGTTTTGGAGAAAACTGTTGCAGAGGAAGGAGGTGTGGTGAAGAATGATATTGAAAAACAAAGTGTGGACCAGGGTGGCATGGAGGACAATGGTGTGGAGAAGAACAGCGTAGAGGAACTTGGCTTAGAGAAGAAGGATGTGAAGGAAAGTGGCACAAAAGAACAAGTTAGTGTTGTGGTTAGGCATGATGGGGTAAAGAGCGCTGTGGAAGAACGTGGTCCAGAGGGTCCAGGTGTGGAGGATCCTGGTTTAGAGGAGAACAGCTTGAAGGAAAGTGTTGTGGAGGAGCATGGTGCATAGGAGCATGGCATTCTACATTTGGCTTCAACATGAATAACCTTAAAAAGGACTATGCTTTTTATATTCCAGTAAAACTAGATAATCATGTCATCATTAGCCTTGAGTTGACACGTCTTGAAACCTTTTTACACACAAAGTAATATACACTGTATGCTTTTTGTAGCATATTGCTTTTAGGCAGGGCAGGGAATTGTTAAGGTTACATAGCAACAGCTCATATATTGTGGACCTGCTTTTTGGTTGAAGCTACTGTCAGTATACAGTATGTAATTCATTGGCAATGATATCATTTAGGAGATGCCCTTACCCAGAGCGACTTACAGCACACAGTTTTACAATCCAACCAACTGTGGGTTAAGGTTCTTGCTCAAGGACCCGACACTGGTGGCTTGTCAGAGGTGGGATTTGAACCCTGGACCTTCTAACCCATAGTCCAGTACTTTAACTGCTAGGCTACCACAGTCCCAAAAGACAAACTTGATTAAATCATGGGATGCAAACCTAGAGCTGCAAGGCACCAATGCTACCAGACATTTTTTGAATAATTTAATCTTGAGCAGCTCACACTACGATCTTGTGCCTGAGGTTTTATTTACACTTGGAACAAAACTGCCTAATCGATTTCCTTTTGATCCATAAGCCTGTACTTTAACCACTAGGCCCCCACATCCCCCATTCAGGGCATCCTTGATATATTTTGTTTCTTTTTTTTTTTTACATTACAAATTTTATAAAGCAGTAGAACAATAACACCACGGTTGTGATGATCTACGGCACTCTCCACAGCCAACTTATTAGCAATAACACACTCCCTCTCGTGTTCAAATTTTTATAGATTACATACCTTATACACTATACAGTGGGACCTCGGGAATTTAAACTTAATTGGTTCTAGAAAGCTGTTCAAGCAAAGACTCCTTCAAAGTTGGAGTTCTTCAAAGTATTTCTGAATAAGAAGTCATGTAAATAGCATAAATCTGTTCCTGACCCCCAAATCACTGTTTTTATGCTTATATTTGTATACAATTAATGCTTCAAGGAATAAATAATGCAATAATAATAATTGATAAATACATGAAATAAGTGAATAAAGTGAAACCTCATTCCCAATACTGAGGAAGTGTCTAAAACTTAAATCCATAGACTGATATACATTTTGAATATACATCATAGAATAGTAAAATAATATAACATACATAACAGGGCTATGATCACGCCCTAGTTCTTCTTCTTTTAGATTTTTGGAAATAGATTATGTTAATGTTCGAATGTTTTTGTTCGAATTTGGAGGCAAACAATTAAAAAAACAACCTTTACATGTCTTTTTTATGTTTTTATTTCCCATCTGTTATTTTGTATAAAGCAGCTTTGCTAGCATTAAAACTTGAAGCAAATATAATAAACATCGTTAACCTGTGTTCACGATGAGTGCTCACCCATATTGTTTTGAGCTTCCCTAATGCCAGGCCAGCATTTAAATCTGAAATAACAAAACAACATGCAGGCTACGTATGGAAGCATATGAACGCTGCATCAATGGGTTGGTGCCTTGTCAGGGGATGGCTTGAGGTGGATGTGTATAATGTTTAGATATACAGTGTATTGTATGGATGGAGTTTATACTCATAATGTAAAATACATATTTTCATAATCCTCTACGTCTTGTGTCATTATTGTTATACCAAACAATTTTATACAGCCTGTACAAATACACCTGTGCCAAGACATAATGTGTCTTCTTCCTTCAGGGCATCCTGGTGCCATCATCTCCCCTGGTACACCACACGACCTTGCAGCAATGGCCTTGATCATCTAGGGCTGTTTTTACAAAGCTTAAAATTTTTATCCAGATTGTCCGGATAATGAAATCCTCAAACGAATCAGATTTTGCCACAGTTTTCAATACTGACTATACTATACTTACTATACTTATATTTCAATACTTAAATGCTTTAATAGAGAAAGTACTTTCCATCTACGCACTTCAGAATTACAAAATTGAAAGAGTAGCGACAGACGACAGTTAACCTTGCTTGAGCAGAAGGAGACTGTGGGATAAACAATTATCCTGTTATACGGTATTAAAGCTCAGTTGAAGAATTTAATCCTGGATAAAGGGTCACTTGGATTATAAAATCAAGACCGAAATCTTCAGGATCCAGAGATTGTCATGCTTTTTGTCATGTCAACACAACAAATTTTCAGTTTCATCTGACTTCGTTTTGCTTCAATCTTGTCAAATATCTTTTGAAAAACTGGCTACCTGAGCTGGATTAAAGTCTTGCTGAATAGTGATAGTTTCAGTAGCTGATTTAAAACACATTTATAAACCATGATTTAATCGTACATTATAAAAATTGACACAAAAGATTGTGTTTTTATAATAATGTAAAAAAACTGATTGTCTGAAACTGGTGTCACTCAAGCTTTTAAAACCTTGTCAGAGAGCCTGTAACTATTTTTATTTGTTTAAGATTATCCCTTCTCCTTGTAATTTGCTTTAAATTCATTTATTTTCCAGCTCTACATTTCATTTTTAAACTTGATTTATTTTATTGTAATATTTTTTAAAATTATTTTTCTCATTTTATATAGTCTTTCTTTTCCAAATCCAATTAGCTGATTGTTCTTACAACATTTATTTATTTATTTTTGTTCACTACAATTTATACATGCAATAGATTTATGATATAATATCTGCTTAATCCATATTTAATTAAAAACAGCTGAGTCTCTGGTTATTTTCAAACGCCGTTTGAAGACCCATTTATTCCGCACTTACCTCAACTAAACCCCCCACCCTTGTCTTTCTCTTAAAAAAACACACAGCCTTTACAGTTTCAGAAATGTATTCTTGTTTAGATTCCTTATTATTAAGATTGGATTATGTTACTGATATCTTAAAGCACTTTTGTAAGTCGCTCTGGA
>JAVSBV010000086.1:3476229-3502660 GCA_033117975.1 Parotocinclus spilosoma | reverse complement strand
TTACAATCCAAGCAATTGTGGGTTAAGGGCCTTGCTCAGGGACCCAACTGTGGCAGAAGTGGGATTTGAACCCTGGACCGTCAGGTCCAAAGTCCAATGCCTTAACCACTAAGCTGCCACAGTCCCTGTTTAATGGCACAGTATCAGGCATTCAGGTGATACAAATGTCTAATAACCAGTCCGAGTGGTGTTTCTGATCAGGTCAAGTGTCACTTTATATAAAGAGATCAAGTGGTGTGGCAGTGCACTAATGCACTAGCCCATCATCAATGGAGCCTAGGTTACAGTCCCAGTGAGCTTCTTGTCAGGTCAGGCATCATGTGCAGGCATGTTTGACTGGGTCTGAGGTAGTACAGAATAACTTGGGGATCATCCCCCAGTGCAGCAACAGCCCTAGCACTAACCCACTAGCCATCCAGGGCAGGGTGTGCCCTTTGTTCTCCAGAGATAGAAGCTAGCGCATTCAAAAACCTGATCAGGAAAACTTATGTCAATCAACACACACACACCAGAGCACAACAACTCAATAACAGTAATAACGTTCTGCCAAAATCAAGTAACAATGATTACACAAACTGGAAAACCAAAACTGGAAATAATGTAGTGCATGGAAACCTACATAGATTCTATGGCAAGATTTGAACCTAGGTCCTTATAGTGGTAAGGTGATAGCACTAACCACCTTTATTTAGAACTGTGATTTTATAGGTTAGTTATAGGTCAATAGGTGTTTGTGTGATTGTATGTAGAGCAAACAAACTCTAATAAACCCTAAAACCCATTAATTTGGTGCTGAGTGTACCATTCTGATGCCCAAATTGGTATCCATCTGCTAAATACAGAATATGTGTTCCCATAAGAAGGTAAATAGATTAAGTTCCTTCGTTTTTAATGGAAGCCCTATGGTCCACACTATAAAATAATCATATCAACCACCGGCACCTGCAACAGTTCCGAGCCTAATGCAATATCAATGTGAACTCTGGAAACAGCACACATCTAGTGCACTGTAAACCTTTACACAGCACAGTCAGCTGAAGGCCAGTTGAAAGGCACTATAATCTTAATGACAGCTTCACCCTATAGGCAGCCAACACTGATTGATAGGCAGCTTTTGCTGTTGTTCAGTGCCTCAACTCTTCCAGCCAAACTGTGTCTCAAGCAGAACGTCAAATGCATCTGTTTGCAGCGATACGTCTGAGAGAAAGAACAGAAGGAGGTGGTGGAGTGAGACTGAGACAAGGAGAACACAGCAGGCAGGAATATGCAGGCATGCATTATGAGCATAGCAAATTAAACTATCTGTTATTAAATACAAGGTATAACATTCCCTCCTCTGCCATTGCGCTGTTCATTAACTAATTATCACGGTACATTAATTTTCCAAGCCCAGAAGCTTTTATTTGATTTACCCAAAGCAATGTGTGTGTTTAGCCTGGTAGTAGTAGGTTTAAAAAAAAACGGATCTAAGCAGCAGTGGTTCAAGCGAAACCGTGGTGATGCGTATCCAGGAGCTGCTGGGCTTGCTTCATTTACATTCCACAGATTACATCAGACATTCTGAGACAATGTTTTCCTTTTGCCTCCATCTCCTTGGTTGTTAATTGGGGGACAGTGTGGCAAGAAACAGATATGCGCCGACAAGTAAGTACAATAGCAGCATCAAACGCAAATCCCTAATTAGGATGTGTTAATGAGGACGACACATGCTTGACCATGACCGTGATATTCTATATGCCGGTAAATACAGATTTTTTTCTCTCTCTCTCTGAAGTCCAGACTGTTTACCCTTTGGTTGGGCAGGCTTGCTTTTCGACACCAGAGGTGGTAGCAAATGTTCCTTCCCATCTATCTGAGGACATGTTTACAAAGCTTTCATTTATGAGTGATTCGCAGACCCACTGAGCGCAACCACAGTGTGACGTTGATTAGGAGCCTTGTCAGAAATAAGCTGGAGAGAGAGCCTGTTCCACCGCAAACCTGTTTTCATTTAGTTCTGCCAATTTCTGCAGCGTAACATCTCGGCCAGAAAATCCAGCATGACATGAGAGTGAATTTTGCCCTTTAAAAAGGGGGAGAGGGTTAATCTTTCTTTCTTTCCCACAGCAACCTCGATCATATTGTGGCTGGCATGCCTCGTGTGATCCCAGGCCACTGCAGTAAATTAAATTAAATAAACCCATTAGTCACAGAACTACTGCTTTCTCACCTCTGCCCAGATGCGCTTTCATGGTTTGTTGGTCTGTTAAAGGAGCCGGAAGATTCTGGGTAGTGCCTGCAACTGCAAAGTGACCTTGAACCCAACAGACCGGAGGCCACTGTTTATCACGGAGATCAATTAAAATAACACAAGGCATGCATCAGAGGCTCTGAGCTAAATAAACAGTTACATCAAAATTAATTAATGCTTAAGACTTCCTCTGTCAGACTTGCAGACAAAAGGCAAAATTGAGGTAGAATTGCTGGCTAGAGGAAGAGTGCTGGCAGCCAGCCTAAGCACACTAAAGGGAGTATCAGATACAATTGAGTGTCTATCTTCAATAATACACCTATAGACTGAACAGTGAGCTCAGTGTGGGCAAGAAATCACATTTCTTCCTGTGCTGTTATTCCAGCCTACCTATTACCACTGTAAATCAAGAAAGTGTGTTTACTTTAGAGAGATAAAAGGAGTGACTCAGGCAGAGGGATGCTTGAAAGGAATATGCTTTTTTCTAGAAGAAGAAAAACACACAATCAACATCTGCTGGTTGTCTGGAAATTCTTTGTTATGCTAATACTATTTTATTAAGACATTTTGTTAAAATGTGGATGTATTATAGTTCTTTACAAATGCTAACTGCCACTGTTCACTGTCTAAATAATAGCACACTACAAAAGCCAAACAGATAATTAATTGTTTTGTGGTAACATACATAAAATAACCTCAGGTTTTAAAATTCTTGCATTTCTTTATCATCTGCAAAAGCATGTGTTTCTACTGCTAAATTAAAAAATGCATTCTCTACCAAAATTGATATTCTACATGGTAGTAGCAGTGTGGCAGTAGAAAGAAACTTGAATATCATATGGAAAGCGATTAGCAATAAGCATTTAATGCTATGCTGAATGTCAACTGAAACCAGCAATAATAGAGATGAAACATATTTCACATATTCTGTTTTTGCTCAGTATGTGCATCAATATCATTTTCGGTCGCAACACAAATCCAGAGCAAGCCCAGAACGTATAAGGCACAATTCATTTTGGAGGCTTTCTTTCCACCTGGGTAATATGACATTGTGGAAAAATTTTCTCACATAGTTTCTTGCATATTGTACCTGGACTGTAGAGTAATAAATGCTTTTACCTTTACCTTCACTCACAAGATACACCTATTTTTCACAGACAACATGCTATCATAAACTTAAATCCTGTTATCCGATTTTGCTGTGGAAATCTCTACCCGGTTCCAGCCTATATAAAACCTGTCTGCTATTAATGGGGTCCACATAATATAGTTGCACGGGGGACGTTTTGAGCATTCTCTGCAGAGTGGGCAGTGCTTCAGCATTCTAACAGGCAGTGTCTGTTTGTCATGCACATTTTATTGCATTGCAAGCTGTTTACCCTAGTGATAAACACTACAATATACATTATTTAAACATTAGACCTAACTCATACCTAATCACTCAATAAAATGGGTTGAGGGTGTAGGTACAGGTTAGAAGTCATTTATAAAACCATCTACGTTCCCAATCGGCATCCATTATAGCAGCTCAGTGGTTCAGATAGCAGTTTAGGGGATTCAACAGTCCCATACACAGCAGCAGGAAGTTTGATAATGGGAGTTTGGGTACCTGGGTTCGACTGTAATTTACTGAAAGGGTTTTTTGACAAAGGCAGACCCTAGAGATAGATGCATTAACAATGTATGGCATCTGGCTAAAAAGTATCGAAAGGGAATAAAATTACAGTGTCCATTAGAAACTGTTCCTTTTACAAGTGCTACTGTGTGATTTCTGTCAGCGTTTTTCTATCTTCAACCAAAATTAGTATGACGATATGAAAGCCAGCTACCACCAGCTAAATAAAGTGTTATTAACACAACGATTCCCTCAACCTACAATGTGACTAAAACCAAGTAATGGAATCACTGTCAAAAAAATAATTTCTGTTTAGATGAAAAATATAAATGTATTAAGATGCACCAATAATCGAATTAATAATTGCATTGCAGCCCTGCATGAATAAATCATACCTGCATTAAAAGTACATGAGATGCCTATCGATGTATGATCACTATCTTGGTAGAATCCTGAAAACCAAAATACATGAAATGTCGCCAAAAGACAATATTGCATCATAGAGGTGGATATTAACATCTTGTTCACTGGATACCTCTCTGTATTACCTGAAATTTACCAGGATTGAGTTAAATGTAGCTAGAGCACATGCTTATAACACAGAAGCACAGGAGTTTTTAAGATGAATTTCCCCAAACTGTGTTCACGTGAAACTATTCGATTAAAACGATTTAATTTATGCTATTTGTATTAAATCAATTTGAATCCTATCAAATTATTTAAATCAGTTTATTTTAAATTGTAGGTTACATTATGTAGTTATGCAATTATTTGTTTTGACTGTTTATTTCTTGTTTCCTATCTGTCATATATTCAACAATATAAAAAGAAAATCCATCTATTAGCAAACTTGTGCCTGAAAGAATGACATTTTTTTGCACAGACAAAAAAAGACAAAAAAAGAAAGATGTACCTTTGAGTAAGCTGTAATTTAATTGTGGGTACTTTGGGGAAAAAACACACCAGCACTTCTATTTTAAGTATCTTTGAATAATATAGACGTGTCAAATTATATTCAAGAATAGTAACAAAAACAGTGTGCTCAAATTTTGCACTGTTTAATGAAGAAATCTGACAAGTAAGTCATAATGAAAATAAAGCAAATTATTAAAATTAAAAATAAAATAAAATTGAAACAATACCCTTCTGATACACCATTTAGCATAACCACTTCAACTATATTTCATTAATCTCATCAGCTTAAAATTGAAATCCATGAACCCTTAAAACTGCAGTCTGTACATAAAAATCGCTTTGGCTAAAAAAGCTCAAAATGGACACCCAGTAATTTGGGCTTTATTAATTATACATGCAAAACTAATGAAAACTAATTCAAATTATGAATTTAATTGAATAAAAAAAAATAATTACCCCTTCAAATTTATTAACTTTTTTTTTTTTTATTTTAAAAAGGAAAAAATATTAGGTCACATCACTAACTTTGGGTGTCTCAATAAAGACTAGGTAGTAAGCAGCCTGAACTTCCAATACTTGGTTCCTACATCACCTCACACTGTGCTAAAATTATTCTAGCGGAACACCCCATGGTGATTTGAGGCACAAAGGAGCATGAATAAATAAAAAGCATAAAGCTATGAGAAACTTCAAAGGCAATGGGACAATCAGAGCAAACAAGCTTTCTGGAAGCCTGTGAATACATGTGTCTATGTTCGTAGCTGTGACTCAGGAATGTAAACACAGGAATTAGCTCACACCTCCTGAGACTAAGCACATCTCTCCACCATAATTGAATTACGACTGTCACATCTCCAGAGCGTCATATGCTAGTATGTGGTGTGTCACTGATCGTTCACAGCTTTTGTCATAGGGACATAAACAGTTTCAAATGATTACAGTTCCATAGTCATTTTAAAGTGCTTTTAGAAGTCTAAATATCATTATGCCTTCCTTGCTAAAATTGTATTACATATGTCTCGGCGGTGTCCTGAATGTCAAATGTCATGAAAAGTGTAAGACGTCAGATACAAGGCACTGGTTCTTATTTTCTCTGTCCCTAATTCACCTTGGAGGAGTCGTAAAACCTTGCTGAGGTAAATGTCAGGTCAAAAGGAGAAGGGCTGCTACATGCTGCAAACAACGTTTCTCCCTTGCATCGCAGCCCAAGCATGTCAAATGCGCTCTCATAACTGTAGGAGCCTACTTATCGGGTTTGCATCTGAAGGATCATGATTGGGAATAAAATGGGGAAAACGATTTCATGGAGGAATAAGAATACTGAAATGACTGTCATGTTTTTAGTTCCAGTAAAGTCATAATTTTGTATGTTTAATGATGGTTGTGAAGTCTTCACTCTGCTGATTGCATCTCCTGACTGGATGCACACCGTGGTATTTCAGAAACATGAATATTTCTTGGTAATCTAAAATAATTTTTAGCCCAAACCAATCTTGGTTTAAAATTACTCATTTTAATGGATGCTGTACCTGTCATTCCAAGTGACATACCTTAGACATGTGCCTAAATCAACAGCTTTTACCAGCTGTCCTATTGACAAGAGAAGAAGACAGAGGCTGAAAAGCATGCAGGTTCCCACTATGAACGACAGGAAATGCTGGGTAAGAAGCTGTGCATTGATGGCGGCCTGTATACCAATGTCATTTTTTATGTCAGCAAATTAAATTGGCAAAAGCAATCCCTGCCTTAAATAAATTAAACTTGTGGAATTGAATCATGATCATCGCTTTAGAATCCTGGTAGTAGGGTAAAGCCCAGCAGGTAGGGAAAGATGAATGTCATAGCAAAGGATATGGTGAGAAGAAAGCAAGCAAAGGTATAATTGCGTAAATAACAAAATAAACCCTCACTTGGCGTTGCACAAAATTTCTTTTCAGCCATCAAGGATACAGTGTTGTGACTCCAACTATAATTCTGGTGTCACACAAGAAATGGGCTTGAATAACCCCAGCGGCTGACCCTTTGAGTAAGTGGCATGATATGAACTCCCTTTTTACCGCAACACTTGAGGCCACAGAAAACCTTTTCCAGACTCCACGGCACGGAGTGAATGAGTACACCTTACAGCTCTCCGACTTTAAATCTCAAGTGTAATTGAACTGTCAGGATACCGTCTGGGTTTGTTTCCTGGGGTCCAAGTAAATGTGACCACAATAAGATGCAGATTCCAGGACGTGTCTGTGGATGCCACCCATGTGAGGTCACGGAAAATAGTACAATTACTTTCTTTATTTTCTCAGACTATGCCTCAATCTGTGCAGCAATGAAAGAAGCCAGAGGAGACTGTACATTTCCATTTCCCTGTTTGTTTCAATGGAAACTGAGCCAGGTAGTTCAACAGCACACTACCAGGTAAGCAAAAGATGACATGAAGGAATAAACATGATTCATCTGGTAAAGATGCTGACTGAGTTGATGGTTACTCCATAAATTTAATCAAGAAAGGTAGGAGACAGAGCAACCTTCCAAAGTCCATCCTCTTGACATGCAACAGTGTATGCTGTTACTTTAAACAGTTTAATTCTGCTAGCACATAGCTGGCAATGAAAACCCAGAGTTGTGCCTTTGTGTGCCCTGGCAGAGGCTTATCGTGGCCTGCCAGATGTTGACATTCTGGGAAAAAGCATACCTCACAAAGTAGTAGCGGAGTGTGGAAACTCATCACCAAGATCTGAGCTTTGGGAGAAGCCCAAACCATTCGCCTTTCCTATTTATGAGTCACTGGCTTTAGTGTGAAGCAAATGCTGGGGTAAACAAGGGATAAATGCCGGATTTGGGACACTGCCCTGTTCGCTCAGCAATGGATCTGTTCTTGCCGCTTTATTTTCCTGACGAAGAATCATCTCATTTCCTGTCAGAGAAAATCAACTGTGTACTGTCAATCATCAAACCAGACCCACCATGATGTGGCATGCTGACACAGTCAATACTCCAGTTCTTTTCAGAAGTGAGAGGATTTTTTTAAACTCCAGGGATCTGGAGTTTACTAAAGGAACAACTGTCCTTCAGTGGTTAAAAATGGAATGAGAGCACTTTGTTGTGTAACCCTGTGTGGGCTACAGAGCTCTACAGCTCCGCATTCATCATAATGGATTTTATCAGCAGCAAAATGAAAGGCCTTGGTGCTGGCGATGATTATTTTCCTTTAAATCTACGAACAGGTCGCATTGCTTACTTGGTCACATTCTCCTTAATATCTTTACAAAAAAATCGTGTAGCACTTGTTCATTTTAAAAAAAGCTGCTTTGTGTATGTTTTTAATGTAGATGTAATGTAGTGTTCTGTATACCTACAAGCAACACTCTACAGTATAAAATTATATGGCAAATATTTAATATTCAAATACATTCTAAGCATAAAAACTACATGTTTTAAATTCAATTAATTCATGGTTCTCCATCACACATTTAATTCTGCCACTAAACTCTAATAAGAATGCTAACTCTTTTTACAATGCTGCTGCTATTATCACCTGACAGGGAGCCCATTTTCTTACTCAACTAAAATCTTTTTCTCTCATAAGAGCATTATCTGTCCTCAGGTGTTAAGACAAATGTCACTAAGATGTAGCTTCATATCTCAGAACGTAACAGAGAAAATGTATGCACATCAAGTGACATATATGAATGCTAAATGAGGCATGAAAGGTCATTTACTCTTAAAGTTAATAGTGGTACAGTCTCAGTATTGCTGTCCCGTGCAACATGGCTTTCTGAAAATCTGTTCACAATATGAACATTCATTGTATTTGTATATACAGCACTTAAAAGGTAAGCTCTAGAGTCTTAATTTGTTAAATGTGTCAGTTCTTTGATGATGCAGCACATTTAAAGATAATTCATCATTCATTCATGTTCTTAACCACTAAATCCCGATCAAGGTCGCGGTACTGCCAGTACTTAGCCGGCAGCACAGGGCACGAGGCAGCGCATATACACTCACACATACTAGAGGCACTTTGGAAACACCACGCACACAAGAAACACCAGTTAGCCGAACAAACATGTCTTTGTACTTGCAAACTATACACAGACAGGACCCAAATCCAGGACCTTCCCCCACCTGGGACCAAAGCACTGTTATGAGTCGACAGTGCTACCCACCAAGAGACCATGTCACCCTAAGATGACTGATTCGGCAAATAGAAATGAGATATGAATGAACTAATTGTTTGCGCTTAAAATGGCTTGTGTGAAACATTCGACTGTAGTTTATTATTTATTTATCTAAATTACATTTTTTACCTATAAGTGGATTTACTTTATTTTTGTACCTTAAGGTTTACCTTAAACCTTGTTAAAATAGCTGTGGCTTCCTTTTAAAGCTGTTACATAGACAATGTTAACAATATAAAAATAAAAGTTTTTTGTTTGCTTAACCATTTTTGTGCTTCGTTTTTTCTTATATATATTTTATTATGCAGAATTGTTTCATACATTTTATAGAACATTTGATTAACCTACTTTTACTAAAGGTTCATATAGAATTCAACAATTTCTAAACACTTCAAATTAAAAAACCTTAATCAAGCCATACAAATAATTTGACATGTGGAAATTAAACATAATTGGTTAGAGAACATAAGGACAAATTTGTGTTCTTGGACCAGGGACCTAAAGATTCCTTGGTGCTCTTTGGCATTATTTATGTAAGCCTGTCATCTTCTTCTAATAAGCCCCTCCAAAACCAAGGGCATAACGTAATAGTGTAAACTAATACCCAGCATATGAACAGTTCAGGGTTTTAGCTCCCCTTTAAAGCAAAATGTAGCAGATGCTCTGTGTACCCATAGGTCTGAGTCAAAGTCCTGAGAGAGCAGACCCATTGCACAGCCATACACACACAGCATCATAATGCCTTGACGCTCCCTGTTCATATACTCAGCTTGGCTGCTGGGATTAAGGGACCTATTTATGCAGGTGGAATGGTACTTTGCACTCATCAGGTTGCAATAATAGCACATTTCCGTAAATCAGTATACACACAAAGTAGAAATGGAACACCGGAGCGCCGCGCTGAATGTTGTCTTTATTATTAATGACTGAGGAACTGAAGCATGTGAGGACCAGGACAGAATACATTTTGCGGGAAGGATAGTGCGGAATGGCGCTCACCTGAGAAAGTGCTTCATGATACGGATTCACTCAGGATTAGAGAGCATTCTCTGCAACCCGACTCTCTGATTAACAATAGATTAAAGGAGGTACAGCAAATAGTTTATGTAATATGCCTTAGTTATATACTAGTATATATACTTATATACACAATTAGCCAGTAATATCTTAGCTTGGATAATAAATCCTAGATCTACAAACCTTCCACTGATGGGTACATGTGCCTTATCTTTCAACTATTCAGCCCAATTCTAGATCACTAAATGCTGTAAATGCCGTATGTGTTAAGTAAAATTTAGAAATGCAAAATGAATGTGCAAAACTGACTTATATGTGGTTGTGTATTATTTTTGCACTGGTGATTTTGCTTTTTTTGTAACATACAGGTGCTGGTTTTTACGATTCAAAAGAGAAACTGGGAAGGACCACAATAAGAATCAATGAGAGGACATTTTTCAGAGCAGTGCAGATATACTTTTAAATCGTGTTAAATAAAGTTGCTTCCATGAAATAAGCCATATCACTTTGAAGCAAATTAAATAAGGTATTTAAGCAAAGAAAAGCAATCCATAATCAAATAATTCACCAAAGGACACACTGAAAGCTGAGTTTTAATCTGGCACCTGTCTATGTGTCTGCTTATAACTATAGGCAAGACAAAAAGTGGACTTTGGACTATCTAAACTGTGTTGAATATTGGTTTTTAAATCACGTATTGTTTAAACTGGAGCGTGCGTGGGGGGTAGGAAGGCAAGCTCGCACCTGTACCAGTCCAGCCCTTTCTCGTAGTTCCTGTCGAAGAAGTGCGGCTCGTTTCCCACGGCGCGCACGTCAGGATGGACCCGGAGCGCCTCGAGCAAAGCCCGCGTTCCCCCTTTCTTCACCCCGATTATAATAGCTTGGGGTAACTTCTTCTCCCCATAATCCGAGGTGCTGTTTGGCACTTTGCTCAGCCCCGTGTCCATGGTGCTGGTTTCCAGGTGCTCCGAGTTAAGCGCGCCGCTCCTGCTGCTGTCCGCCCGAGCTCGATCCCATCCCGCCGTGATCTCCTCGACGCGTGCGCTATTTCTCTCTGAATATATCCCCGCTGCGCGCTCCGTGACCGTCCTGTCCACGACCTCGTGCTCGGAATAACCGTGGGAAGGGGTGGAATAAAGTTTTTCCCTTAGCGTGACCGCAGAAGTTGTGTCATCGGACGTCTGGTCCGCGTAGTTTTCCAGCACAGGGAAACGCAGCGAGTCGTAGCAGCTCATCAAACTGTAGAACAGGTAGGTGACGGACAACGAGAGCGTGAACATAAACAGGATTTTCCGAGGCACTTTAGAAGCGAGTAGCGCTGTGCCGGGCAAAAATGCCATCTCTGATAGCAAAGATCCTCTCAGAGAAGTGGCCGGACATGTTTCCTTTCCTCTCTCCCCCTCTCCGAGGCTGGCATGGACATTCAACAACGGTGATCTGTCACTCTCTGCCCCCTTCCAGTTACAGCGGCGGCGGGGACGAGTCGCAGCGAGCCACTTCGCATGGTTATATAGACGCCACTCCAGTCGTTAAAATTCCAGAAGAGCGGCGCGTCGCTTCCGCGAGCATCGATTTCTTATTCGGGCGCCGACAGCCCTTTGTCACAATTCATCGGAGTCAACTTGCAGACAGGAAAGGCTGCTACTGCTGCGGTCGGGCGTCCTTAAACACGCGCGGCCCGGCCTGATGCGCACGCACGGTGACGGGCCAAGTCCTGGCATTTTACAATCATTCACTCTCTCACACACATATACACACAAACAAAGCGCCAAAGAAAAGGGTGAAATAAAGTCGAGCAGTTTAGACAGCGTTTAGAATGCTTCCTTCCTACCACACCCCTGAAACGCTTTCCAAAACGCCAAGCCAATAAACGACCGTTCGAAGCGCGAGTGCAGTCCGTCCACCATATAAGCCGGCAACTTTAAGTACGCGCAAAGTGAACAGCCTTGGCATAAATAAGCTCGAGTCTTCTCAGTGGCTGAGAATGAGCGCTCGGTCCCGACACTGCGTGCTCATTGGTGGACGCTCCATAGGGGGGCGTGAGCTGAGAACTGTCTTAAAAGCAGTAGTAATAGCAGCTGCATCCCAAACAGCAAATTCAACTGAAGTACTGTACATAGTATTACTGTATATTACCGACTTAGAATTGTACACTGCTCACAAAACCTATGGAATATTTCAAAATGAATAAGAAGAAGATCCTAAAAGAACTGCTGGACAATCTGATCATGTCCATGCCCCATCACTGTCAGTGTGTTTTGGCTTGTCTTGGGTGGCCATACACCCTATTGAATAGTCAATATGTGGTACTCTCGTCCTGTTTGTCATGCTTCTGTTAACCCCTTTGAATATGTCACTTGCTTCTCAATCACGATAATGGAGTTTGCATCTCATTTGCGTAATCGAACAACTTTCTTTGGCTTTTCAATTTGCTCTTCTCATGATCGTGTTTAATGAAATAAAATTGAATGCTTCTTTTTAAAGTGCTTAAATATCCCCCATTTTTTATGAACAGTGTACATAAAACATGTAGAGTAAAGCATAACAATATAACGTGTAAAACCTGAACATTTATTGAAGTATTCACAACATAATTTAGCAGATGCCCTAATCCAAGGCATATTTTAATTAATGCAGAGTAATATCTTAATAATAATATCTTACAAGATATGTGTTGCTAAAGAGAACAACCGTGACAGCTTGGCAGTGTGGTGACTTGAACCATCCAATTTTTTGGTTAACAATCCTGTACTTTAATTGCGCAGTTTTTGATCAGTTACATACTATACTACTAAATTGTAGTGTATGGCAAACGTGTCACATATACGAGTGTAATTGCAGCTGAATACTTTCCTGCTTAATAGTACAGTATGTAAGACTTTCTGAAATTTAATACTTGCTAAGCAAATACTAAAGTACACTAGATACAGTAGTAGGTAAAACCATAATAGTAGGTGTATCCGGATACATGTCTACTGGTTTTAGTCCCAACTAAAATCACAAGGGAATTTTTTTAAATCCTGGATTGTTGAGAAAAACTACAGGACATGCCACGTAAATTCAAAACAGGCACTGCATAATGCCCCAGCATCTTTTTTAAACCTCAGAATGCACCAGCGTCATTCCAAAAGCTGAGTTTCTAACACATTTACTCAGAACTACTTTATTTTAGTATTTTACATAGATTAAATGGACATCTGCAAATGTTTAAGAAAGTCAGCCACACTTTAGACAAATTAGTAACAACTGTATGTTTTCTGTATAACCTACCAAAAGCAGACATTAATAAAGCAAAAGCAATCACTAAACTAAAAAAATCATCAGTTATGTAAGCATACACAAAATTAATTCAATTACTTAAACTTTTTTAGTGTTAATCTATTTCTCTATCATCCTTGGCAGAATAATGCAGAATTTAGCGTTAAATTACTTAATGTATTCATTGTTTAACAGAAGGTATGGGGCCCTTTAACACTAGAATGGAAGTCATTTTGACTGTTTTGAAATGTTGAGATATAATATATTTCACATAATTAACCCCCATGTGCAAAGAGCTGTGACTTTTATTATATTGAAGCATATTTTAGTCTGACACTGTTTTGAAATTAATATTACAGATCACAGAAGTATTCTGAGCATCTATACCTCGAAAGACCAGGTCATTTTGACCGTTTACATATGAACTGCCTATCGTCTTTGCAAGATAGCTGTTTTTACCGCTCTTTTAGCACGTCACTTGTTACCTTGACAACACGGCTACAGTTTATCTCAGAAAGAAAGCCTCCTGTAAAAAGCTGCTAAAGTATCTAGAAAAGAGAGCCTTATAATAAGAATTCTACAGACAAAAAGCATAATTATCATAATTAGAATAAGCATAAAAAGCAACAAACAGCAAATATGCAGCCACGAGTGAGAAGCATGACTGCTGCTGATATTACATGCATTGACTGCACATCTAGATGCACTTCAGCCCACATGAAATGTGGAATAAACGGAATAAACATGACTACAGATTACATTTCCCCAATAAGCAAAAATATGTTGGTATTTAAATACTTCAAGTATTTAGTTAAATACTTCAAGCACTCAGTATCATTTAATCAAATTTCTGTTATGACCAGATTTAGTTTTCTAGGCATTTAGCTTGTATGACTGTAATTTAGCCATTTAGGTATAATGGATATAAAACAGCTTTCAACTTGTTATGTATTATTGTTTTTTTATAATTGTAATACATTTTTAAATAATGTTTGTTGTTATAATATTTATTGCACAGCAAATCCCATTTGGATGTACAACATCATATATCCATATATTGCAATGGTATGTTATACTATGGTAAATAATATTATTAAATTAATAATCATTAGTACAATACAGTATTATTGTCTTTCTGACTTTTCATTACCTATTTTAACAAGATGAATTATTTAATTAATGTATTTATACTGTATGATATCATAAAAATGCATGCAAACTTTAAAAAAAAGAAAAAGTTGAAAAGAAAGAAAATGACCATGGTCAGGTCATTCTAGTTGTTATGGAATCCTGGCCATTATAGTGTTAAATTCTATGTGTTCCACGGTACGACAAGTCTTGAACTTTATAGTTGCAGCGTATGTTGCCCAGCCAAAGGAATTATTTGCCTAGCCATGGAAAACTATTAAAAAAACAACGGTCATAGGAACTTTGTGTGCATGTATACAGTGGGGAAAATAAGTATTTGATACACTGCTGATTTTGCAAGTTTTTTCACTTACAAAAAATTAAGAGGTCTGTTATTTTATTTGTAGGTACCATGAGAGACAGAATCTAAAAAAAGAAAATCAGAAAATCACATTTTATTATTTTAGCCTTTTATTGCATAAAATAAGTAATTGATTACCTACCAACCAGAGAAAAAATCTTTCTTTAACTGACCTGTTAGTTTTTCTTTAAGAAGCCCTCCTACTCTGCCCTCATTACCTGTATTAATTGCACCTGTTTGAACTCACTGCCTGTATAAAAGACACCTGTCCACACACCTGCACAAGGCTGGGATGGGCTACAGGACAATAGGCAAGCAGCTTAGTAAGAAGGCAACAGCTGTTGGTGTAATTATTAAAAAATTAAAGAAACACAAGATGTCTCGTTCTGGGGATCCATGCAAGATCTCACCTTGTGGGGTAAGGATGATTCAGAGAAAGGTCAGGTATCAGTCCAAAACTACACAAGAGGGCCTGGTTAATGACCTGAAGATATCTAGGACCACTCTTAAAGGTGACCGTTAATAACACACCATCATGGATTAAAATCCTGCAAGGTCCCCTTGCTCATGGAAGCAAATGTCCTGGCTCGTTTGAAGTTTGCCAATATTCCAGAGGACACATGGGAAAAATCCATGTGTTCAAATGAGGCCAAAATATAGCATTTTGGTATGAACTCCACTACACAGGGTGACTGCACTGTATTGAAGAGAGGATGGATGGGGTCATTGCAAGATTTTGGCCAAAAACCTCCTTCCCTCAGTAGGAGTATTGAAGATGGGTCATGGCTGGGTCTTCCAGCATGACAATGAACCAAAACACACAGTCAGGGGAACTGAATAGTGGCTCTTTAAAAAGCATTTAAAGGTCCTAGCCAGGCTCCAGACCTGAACTTAATAGAAAATCTTTGAGGGGGGCTCAATGTTGCTCAGCAAAAGCTATGAAACCTGAACGATCTGGAGAACATCTGTATGGAGTCATTTTTGTTTTTCTATTGTATCTTATAATAATTTATGCAATAAAAATGTTAATTATTTTTTAATTAATTATTTAGAATTTATACATTGTGATTGTCTATCACAGTTTAATTGTACCTTAAGTGCACTGTCATAAATCCGTGTGAAATGCGAGGTATGGAGGCACAGATGCACGGCAGAGGGAGATGGTGAGTGAAAATGGTTTCTTGCAAAGAAAAACCGGATAATAACAAACAAGTATAAAGGGTAAATAATAACTGATAAAACACGTACGAGGACGTGAACAAAAGACCGGGGAAAAACATCAAAGCTTCACGCCCGCACAAAGCCACGGAGGGCTTTATACAGACGCGCTAAACAAAACCAGGTGATGCCAATTAGGTCCCATAACACGGCTGCGTAGCTGACGCAGCCGGTGGGCGTGACATTCAGCTAATTTAACTCACCAAATTGTTTAACAGTCTTATTAAACTCTGTCTTGGACAGCAGTTTTAGAATGCTATAACAATTAACTTCTAAACCTGTTTTTGTCAGGTTACTCATCCATGTGTCATGTCCAGCACATCGCATGTGACCGAACATGAAGTACCCAAGTGCACTTGAATGCTGGATCCTGAGCATTCACAAACATAGTCTCTGCATTACTGATTCAAGATCAGGCTCACCTGCGTCTTTTCTGTGACTCTGTCTTTCCCTAATTCTCTCTGGACTGTTTGCAGATCGTCTGAACCCTGCCTGTCTATTGTTTACGGATTTTCCAGCAGCCTTTGCTTCGATTGCCTGGATAAACACCTGCAATTGCTTTGTGTGTATTTCCACACCACAGGTACACTGCCTAACGTGGAGGCAGCAGGTACACCCTCATTTGCCATCAAGGTATTACTTCAGTTATTTGAGCAGCTGCGACAACTAAAACACCACCAGCTCAAACTCAAACACCACCAGCACCAGTGTGACCCTCATGGCCTCATGCCCAGAACGTTATGACAGATACCCTAAAGCAGACCGGGGCTTCCTTCTCCAGTGCACCCACTACTTTAATGACCAGGAGGACCTCTCAGATTATTAAATATTCGCCCCAGCCTGCTGTGGGCTACTGCTCTGTGAAACCAGAATGGTGAAGCGCTGTATATCTATAATAAGTTCTGCGCCAAGTTCTAAAAGGTCTTTTGATGATGCAGATCCAGGGAGAGGAAGTGGTGAAGCAGTTTTTACTCTCAAACTATGGGAGCCCTGCATGACGGACTGCGCACTGGAGTTCCAGACCTTAGTGGACAGCACTGACTGGATTGTACCAGCCCTCAAAGGGGTTTTCTAGAGAGGACTCCACCCCAATGTGTCTAACCGAGCTCGGGGGCTGAGATGAGTTTACGTCCCTGGATTATCCCAATCTGCTTAGGCAATCTACAGTGACAACAACACAATCACTGTCTAAAACACTGTCTACATCTGCAAATCTCCAGTTCCAAGCACTGACAGTCTGGACACACACATCCACACTCGGATCCTGCGAGTGCACAGCAAAACCAAGGCTTGTGGTCTTTGTCCTCACCATGACTATGACTGCGCTCTGGATCTCCTGCCACCCAACTATCCTAACTATGGAGAGCTCCTGGACATTAACCTAGCTGGAGGAATGGCAGCACTCATCAGGCTAAAAGAATGACAAAGCAAATGCCCTTTCCCAGCTGCATGTCCATGAGCCCAGTGAGACCTCGCTCAGTACCATCTTGCCACCCACGTGCTTCCTTCCTTCCTATCGAATGTCCAGATGTCTTTGTCTTCATAACTGCACCTACATGTGGGAAACTCATCACCTGGGAACCCTTTTCTGGGAAAGCGCTCCTGGGAGAGCACTCTTGGAAATGGTACCCTGCTATACACCGCACTCTAGCATTCATCCAACATAAGTACCAGTGGCCATCCATGCAACATGAAATGCAAAGAATTGTAAGTTTGTGCAGTAAAGTACCCCGAACACTGCCTTCTGGGAAACTTCTTGGACCAGCCATCGACTTTGTCACAAACCTTTCTTGCTTGCAAGAGAACACCTCCATCATGGTAGTCATTGACAGGTTCTTGAAATCAGTGAGATTTATTTCATTACCCAGACTATTCAGTGCATAGTAGACGGCTGAGCTCAACTCAAGCTCGCCTAACCACGCCTCTTTATTCCCTTCACCTGTTTCTCATTTTGGTCCATTTTGGTTCCTTTATTTAAGCCCAGCATTCACTTTTGTGGGTGCCAGTTCATTGCCGATGTTTGTTTTGTTTCTCTTGGCTTTCTTTTAAGTACGTTGGGATGGGATTAACCGCACAGTCGGTCACTTGATGGATCATCGATCTCCACACATTTCTGTCCTTCATCGATGTGATCCATGAAGTATTTCAGTAGAAGAGTGGAGTAGTTTGCCATTGCTTTCTCCACCCCTCCCCATTTATCCGGGCCTGGGATTGTATTGTTTGACTTTGATTCTGCCCAATTCTCTCTAGACTCTATTTACATGTATTGTGATCAGGCAAATCAGTATTATACTGTAGGTCTTAAAGGAAAAAATGGATGCCATATGCTCCAGACCAAAAATTAAAAGGACCACCTAGACAAGTCCAAAACCATTGGGTCAGTGCCCTTGGCAAATGTCATTTTCAGTTCTGTAATGGCAGCATTATTGCAGAAAATTGCATAGAAATTTTAGGGCAACATTAATGACATTGCAATGCAAAATTAAATCTGAAAAAGTAATTGAAATATTTTATACATCCACAATGTTTTCACACATTTGTTGACACTAGAGGTCATCTGATCAACTTTACTCCACAGAGACTGAGCCCTTACTATATATTGTTGCTTTTATTTTTGTAATTGTTTATTTAAATATTAATTATATAGTTCTGATATGAATTTAAATAAAAATATTAATTTACTGTAACTTAATTAATCTATTGTGCATTTTTGACATAAAAAATGTAAAACTTTATTATTATTGTTGTTGTTATTGTTTTTGTTATTGTTATAATAATAATAATAATAACAATAATAATAATAATGATTATTAATCATAATAATAATCATTATTATTATTATTATTATTATAAGAATAAGAATAATACAATTTTACATTTTTATGTCAATGTTACACAGCTATGAAAAGTTAATAAATCTTAAAATGTACAATATTACCTATACTGCTTTAGGAAATCAAATAAAATACACTCACTGACAAAAAGAGGTTGCCCCACTGAACTGATTATCTGTTTAATCTCTTGCAAATTGCAAAAAAGTCTTTATGGGATTGCTGATGCCATTTTTCACAACATTTCCTATAGATGCCTAAAGCAGTACCAGAGGTGAAGATTGAACCCGCTGTAAGTACCTGTTCTGCTTAAAAATAAACACTGTTCTGTAGTGGTGATTCAATTTATCTGCTGCTGTGTTTTTAAATTTGAAGATCTCAAATGTACCCAAATACTCCATGACTGATTTTTAAATGTCTGTATATTGTTTCACAGGTGCAAGAGGTTAAGGTGGTCAAAGACATTAAAGAAGTTAAAGTGGTTAAAGTGGGTAAGTATTCTTTGTTTCCTAATTGTTTTACTCAATTAGACCTTAACGGTTGCCGGTCAAGGTTGTTATTTAAGTCACATTTGTTTTTATGATGTCACAAAGATTATGCCAATTTAAAAGACGTGGCTAACTTCTTTTGAAGGTCTTGCTTTAGCATTGAGTCTGCAGTAACTGAAATATATTTTACCTTGTTTTTATTCATATATACCAGATTACTAAAAAATATATTCTGCATTTTCATTTGTCCAAGATTATAGTTTGTGTTTATTATTATAACATAGGAATATGCATAATATATTAAAGGATACATGCAGAATTCTGTATATAAAGGGTATATTCTAAATGGATTACTTTAAGATAAAATCATTATAAGGCCTTAATTTGAAACAGTGGGGCTTGAAAGTTTGTGAACCTTTATATGTGATCTAAAACATCACCAAATTTTCAGACATGTACACAAATAAAATAATGAGACTAAATATTATATAATATATTATATTATATATATTATATAATATTATATATTTTTTATGAATGAATGTTTATTAAATAAATATTAAATCTATATTACATATACAGTATGTGAGAGGCAAATGTATGTATATAGGGTACAGAACGTATTCAGACCCCTTTAAATGTTTCACTCTTTGTTTCATTGCAGCCATTTGCTAAAATAAAAAAAAGTTCATATTATTTTTCAACAATGAATACTCATCCTATCTTCACAGAAAAAAACAGACATGTAGAATTGTTTTGTACATTTAATAAAAAAAAGAAAAACTGAAATATGACATGATTGTAAGTATTCAGACCCTTTGCTGTGACACTCATATTTAACTCACAAGCTGTTTATTTCTTCTTATCCTTCTTGAGATGGTTCTACTCCTTTATTGAAGTCCAGCTGTGTTTAATTAAACTGACTGGACTTGAATAAATTTAAAGGGGTCTAAATACTTTTCCTACCCACTGTATATGCTAGGATTTACAATGCTAAATAGTGAAAAATCTATTTTCCTTAATCCAATGGGATGGCAATCGGGTGTGTGTGGGCATCTGGTTATATTCAAAGAACAGGTATATATCAAAGTATGATCTTAACACATTTGTAAAAGTGTATTGTGGCAGAAGACAAAGGAACTTTCAACAGACCTCAGAAAAAGAGCTGGCCTGTTTTGCTGCATCTGGTTCAGAAAGACTTTCCATCATGGCTAGAATAATCAAGAATGTATTTTATCAGCAAAATACTAAATGAAAAAAGGCAAATGGCTATCAAAAGTAAGCAGCAAGGTAGTGACCCTAAGCACACGCATTATTCTACCAGAAAATAGATAAAGAACTAAGGTTGATGCTTCCGAGGGCTAAAAAAGACGCAGTTCAGGACTAAGCCACAATTACTGGAAATGTTTAGATGAAGCTATTGCTGCACCTGGGGTTTTGCAGGGGCGGCAGGGTGGTGCTTTTAGATTAATCATGGTCATCTCACAGCTCAGGGGATCCATGATTCTGTCCTGTCCTTGGACTCCTCCTGTGTGGATTTTGTAGGTTTTCCCTCTGCAGGGTTTGTCACTGGGTGCTCTGGGTTCTTCTTCTATAGCCACTGATACCGAAAGCAAAATGAAATACAATAAAGCTTACAGATATGTCATATTGCCTAATTTTACTCAATAAGTAAATGACAAGTTCAATATTTTTTGCTTAATTTTGTAACTGCGTATTCTTTATCAACTTTTATGACTGTGTGGAAATGGGATGATTTTAGGTCATATTTCAGGTCATATTGTTTTAGGTCATATTTATGCGGACATACAAGCACATACAATACATATTATTTTCTATGATAAAACATTTGTAACCTTCATTAAATAAATGTGATGTTTTTTTATACACAATTACCTTTTTATTGTTTTTTGGTTTAGTTTGTTTTGTTTTATTGTCACCCCAGTTTGACCCTACCTAAGCCACAGGCATAAGTATGTTAGTAACTAAGGATGCCAGTCTACACTGAGTTGTGTATGGGTCTTAGATGCAGCATTTAGACCACTTTACCATCCGAGTTCTCTTTATTAACTGTAATTACCATTACATTGTAATAATATTTTCTAATGGATATATGATGGTATTGTTATGTGGTTTATTTCATCATGTTATACTTCGACCCAGAACCTGAAGCTCCACCTCCAGTCCCAGTGGTGCAGGTGGTTCCTGATTCTGTTCCTGTTCATGATGCGGAACCTGAAGGAGATAAAACCACAACTCCAAGGCACTGCATTCACATCTCTTTCATTTACGCATCACTTCTCTTCCTTAATGTATTTATCTTTTTTTTATCATCCAGGGTGATGGAGTGGATAAAGCAGGGTTTGGAGAAGGTTGTCCCTCAACCTGGACATGCTTTGGCTGGTACAGAAGGTGGAGCCAGGAAAGAAACTCTGTCTCCTGGACCAAACAAAACTCAAGGTAGAAGCTAGAAACGTCTATACTTTTATCTGCTTCTATGACCTAATCCATTACTCCATCAGTGTTCTACTTAATATTTATATCGGTGTGAAGTATTGTAAAAATCCTCCATTATTTCTGTTTTTTTAGCGCCTCTACCATCACCTGCTGAGGACACAGTGAAAGGCACAAAGTAGGTCCACATCTAACTAATGTAATGGGTTTTTGTAAATTATTTGATCTTGTGTGTTCCAATATCCATTAAGGTTTCCATTTATAGTTTCTAATTATTCATTCTAAACTGCACTCTCAAAAGTAAAAGTCATAAATTGTTCATTTGTTTTTGCTTCATACTGTATGTTATTATTATTTACATTTAGTTTGTGTAATGTGGGAACTCATGAACCAACTCATAATGATGGGTGCATAATTTTTGTATTGTTTAATTAAAACTGCACAGCTTGTCCTGTGACTGTGATGAGCAAATCTGCCCATTTTTACTAAGTCAACTCTTTCGGCTTCCAAAAGCCTCTTAATTTCATTTGGCAAGGTTTAGCGCTATTCTGACTTTAAATATCATATTAATATTATATGAGTCATGTTGGCTCAGCAATGGGAACCAGTGCTCCAAGAACTGAGCCACACTGGTTCATTTCTCACCTCTGGCAAAGTGTGGTCCATTGATTACAAAGATATATCCCTGGCACTGTTGTTATGCCCAGGTTGTGGTTTGACTACGATTTAAGTGTAGTTAAGACCAGCTATAGGGTGGACACACTGGCACCTCATACATCTACTTGTACGTTGTAGTTGCAGTGCAGATGTTTGCATATGAACGTCTCCAATGTGCGGCTTCACCAGAAGCTCCCATGTCTCCACGGCTTTCAGGCACAAACTTTACATTATGTATTATTTGCCTAAAAGTTAGTTTAATAACTGTACATATGAGTCTGGACGACTTGATACTATAAGTAAGTAGTGTAGTAACTACATTTACTTTCCTATATACCCTTAATGGTAAAACATTGTAGACATTCACATTTTACTTTTACTTCTCAGACTACAAAAAGTTTAAATCATTAGCTGGGGTGGGACTGATCTTGCAAACATGCTTCTGGTGAATTTTAACCTCCTGAGACCCGGACTTTGCTTGGTGTGCATTTTTAATTTCACCTAGCTATTAGTGATTAGTAGGACATAAGTATTTGAAAAATAAAATGTGTCTTTGTACAAGAAGCTGTTTTTGCAAAAAACAATGTCCTCATATGAGTACTTGATCTTTACATATGTTGTAGCTTTCTATTATTGCCAATATTGCAGACATGTAATGTCCACATATGAGGACACAGGGTCTCAGAAGGTTAATATAAACAGACTCCATTATGTGCATTAACTTTATCTAACTATTTGTATTATATTACAGTGTGGAAGGAGAATCCAAGTGAGTACACACAATCTGTTTATTTTTATTTTATGGTAGTATTTAAAATAACATATATTTTACATTTCAATAGTTTAAAATTTTTGGTGACTCTTTAAAAGAGTCAGTTTAATATTAATTTGTGTGATTTTTCTTTTTTTAAAGAATGGTTGGTTGGATTGTGCAGGGACTCGGCCGTATCATGCCACAGCCTGTTCTGAAACCGAAAGAGGTAACAAAGCTTCCATTAAAATTTCAAAATAATGTGTTCAGATCATGTAACAGCATACTCTCTGAGACTAAACTGCTTCTTGTGACCAGTACTGCACAAAATGGACTCCTTAGATGATTGCAGTAGTATTTTTTTCATTAAACCCAATCTATCATATTACTTGACTTAACTATTAAAGAGAATTTATATAAAAAAAACACTCATTGACAAAAACCGTAGAAATGCTGGATTGCTGCAAAACATGACATGCATGCAGTTATGTTTCAAATCTCTTAGGCATGTAATTGATTAGAGGTGTGCTCTGATTAGACACTGGGTCTTCTTACAAGAAATTGCTTTCCCCACTGCCCTATAAAAAGGCTTTCAGAGGCTACTTTGGGGTAGTGTACCTCTTGGAGAGAGATTAACTGTTAGACATGCCTCTTCGAAGCACTTTGAAGACATTTTGCCCAGTCTCAGACAGAGAGGGGATGCTTCATTTGATTGAGAAAAGCTTGATGGTCGCTTCAACAAATTGTCTGCCATCTAAGCCATACTGAAATAGCTGTTATGAGGAATTGGGTTGGGTGTTGAGTGTGTAATCGTTTATATATCAGCCTGAGACATAACTACTTGGCAAATTTGGCAGCAATCTGACATTTTTTTATCTGTGGGCTTTACAATTTTTCAATACGTGTATATAAAACGCAATATAGGTTTATGCACTGTTTACCATTAATGTTATGGGCATTACATTCTGTGAAACAGGCAGAAATAGTCGTTGGCCCCAAACAATGCAAGTATAAAAGGTTTTTGAGTGTTATCACCTTGAAACTCGATTCAATTTGAATTTGATTTTCTGTGCATTGTGACTAGAAAAATGTGTTTACTCGCCGTACTTGCTTAAATTTGTATGAGTCAGTTCATATCTCTGCTGTGTTTGTCGTGTTTTGTTTATTCTCATATCTACAGTATTGTATTCTTAGTGCAAATAAGTTATAACAACCAACCCAAAATAACACTTTTAGGCTGCAGTTAGTTTAGCAGCTATGCTAGTGCCATGAGTTTACCAGTAGAGTTAGCTTGTATGTTGGTTTTACTTTAAATTACATGAGAACAAATTGCAACAATATGTTATTAAATAAGCTTTGTTTCAATTATTTTCACCAACTGTAGGTTAATGTGTGTTTTAAACAGTGGGAAGCACCTCACAGTAAGAAGGTCCTAGGTTTAGTCCCAGGGTGGTGCAGTCTGGGTCCTTTTTGTGTTTGTTTGGGTTACTTCAGGTATCCTGGTGTCCTCTCACAGTCCAAAGACGTGTCTTAGGCTAATCGATTACACTAAATTTGCAATGACTTGAGGGTGTATATGACTTGTCTTTATATAACCATGTGTGTTATTTGTCCATTGCATTGCATTGCCTTCAGGAAGTTCTTCATAAGACCCAACTTGATATGCAATGGTAGTAACAGAATATTACGTGGTTCAAAAAGCACTAGATGAAGAACATTATGTTGTCCCTGGCTGCAGAGAATATCTGAGTGGCCAGTGTCTTTTTTGTAGTTTTTTCCTCTTGCTTGACTGTTTCATTCACATAGAAAACAGCAATACGTTGTGTATCCACCTAAGCACACAGACGCACCGTTGATGTTGGTCATTTGTGGCACAAAAACTGGTTTAAATGTTGACTAATCATTTTATATATATATAGGTTGAAACCTTACACTTTATTCTAATGATTTAAATGTTTCTTGACAGGATACATTGGATGAAGTTCAGAGCAGTAAGTTTCAACCTACACATGCATTATCACACTTCACACATGCTAAACTCAGCAAACAGTGGTGTAGAACAAATCTATAACAGGTTTGTGTAGTATTGCTGCAACTGTGTTGAGATGAAAAATACAGTGCATTCAAAAAGTCTTCAGACCCTTTTACTTTATCACATGTTGCAACCTTGTGCTAAACAAAGTAAAAAACAGCAATATAAACAGATTTTTAGACATTTTTGCAAAATTATTGAAAAGGAAAAACTAAAATTTTGCATTGCATTATGTATTTAGTCCCTTTACTCAGTAATTCGTTGAAGCACTTTTGGCTAAGGACATTCACAAAATTGTCCCTAACCTACTCCTGTATTTTCTTGCCTGTGTGCTAAGAGTCATTGTCTTGTTAGGAGGTGAACATTTGGCCCAGTCTAAGAGTCCAGAGTGTTCTGGATCAGGTTTTTTTTAAGAATATCTCTGTACTTTGCTCCATTCAGCTGTCCCTTTACCCTGACCAGTGTAAACAATAGATAATACTTCCACCACCGTTCTTCACTGTAGGGATGGTGTTGGGCCGGTGATACGCAGTGCCTGGTTTCTTCAGAAATTATGCTTAGACATGAGATGCTTACACTTGAAGTTCAATCTTGGTTTCTGTATCTTCGAGTTTTTAGGTGTTTTTTTTTTTTTTGCTCCAGGTGGGCTTTTATGTGTCTTTTACTAAGCTAGAGTCTTCTAGCTGTGAGACCATATAGAGACAGTTGGGTATCTTTCCACATTATGTCTAATCAACTGAATTTACCACAGGTGGACTCCAGTCAAAGCGCAGAGAAAAAGATAATCAAAAGAAATGGGAAACCCGTAGAGCTATATTTCAGTCATAGCAAAGGGTCTGAATACTTGTCATGTCCATATGAAATGATAGATTTGCTAATATACTAGATAGATTTTTATAGATGATAAAAATGATAGATTTGCTAGATACTTTGCTAATACATTTGCAACAAAAATCTGTTCTCGTTTCGTCATTATGTGGTATTGGATACAGATTAATGCGGAAAACTATTTTTTTTAGCACAAAGCCTTAACATAAAATATGAAAGACACACAAAGTTATATCCAAGTACAAGTTCATCTCAAGTGTAATCATTTATCTATCTATCTATCTATCTATCTATCTATCTATCTATCTATATATATATATATATATATATATATATTTATAGATCAATGCCAATTTAGACTAATCAATTAACCTAACATGCATGTCTTTGGGAGGAAACCGGAGTACCCGGTGTAAACCCACGCAGACACGGGTGGGGGGGGGGCATGCAAACTTCACACAGAAACCATGCAG
>JAVSBV010000086.1:3448670-3476129 GCA_033117975.1 Parotocinclus spilosoma | reverse complement strand
TGGAAAAGGACGCCGAAGCGCCAGAGGGCGAGCGTGAGCTCTGACGCGCATGGAGCGTGAGGGAGAAGGAGAAAAGGCGGAACAGGCTGTAGCACCAAAAGAAAGCACATACCAGCCCATAAGTGGCATTATAGCACGAGTGTGCATCACACACAATAGGCGCAAAGCGCCAGCGCACGAAAATAAAGATGGGACGCGACAAACGCGAATGCGAATAAATCGCGAGCGGCGCCGAAGCTCCAGGGTGTGAGCGCGAACCCGAAAACAAAGAAGTCAGACCAGGAGTGTCCTCTTCAGAGCCAACACCCGACTGAAGAGAGGTTAAGTAGGCCGCGAGGACCGTACCGCGAGTGACCGCGGATTGAGCGAGAAGCGCTTGAGTGCGGAACGGGAAAACCCTCAAAAGTGCCCCTACATAAATACCTCCGGGGGTTACCTACCCGTACCGATCCTCTGGCTCTAAATGCCCTCGGATCTCACCAGCTATCTCTAGGGCACACGATTGGCTGAACGATCCGAGGGGAAGGTAGGAACCCTAACAGAATACACTGAAAAATTCCATTGGTATTAAAGGAGTGGCACTTTCTTGGTTTAAATCCACCATGTCAATCTACTGCAATGCTGAGTATGATCCATCATTCTAGTAATGTCTGCTCTGTGGTGGTGACCTTTGAAGAGCAGGTTAAAAGGGGGCTAACAATGCATGCAGAGTAACAGATGGCATACAGTATGTAATTGTAGAATTAGTAAGTAAGTAAAGCAGATAAAATTTACAATAAGTGTAGAAGTAAGTAGGTGGCTTTAATGTTATGCCTGATGAGTGTACATGGTTTCAATTGTATTTTTGTGGCTTAGTTGTTATTTTTAAAGCCTCTGCTGAGGCAGAGCTGACATCTGTCCTGCCAGTTGCTGTGAGTCTCTGTTGGGCCATTAAACCATCAGTATCAGTGCTGTGCTCACTACCTCACTTTGGTTTGTATCTCCAGAGAGACAGACTGTTCCACAGACTGGAGTGTTTAAATAAAGCTGTAGTTGTGTCATGAAGCTCAGGGCAACACGAAGCTTCTGTAGGTTCTGTTTTAGAGTTTGTATGATTTGTTTCGCACTACAACCTAGGGAGAGTGGGTGGTACTCTTACTGCAGTAAATCAATTCTGATTACACTTGTGGAGCTAGTCATAATGAATAATCCAATCTACTGTAATTAATATTTTATAGTTTATAACACATAGCACTCACAGTACAACAATGTATTCATTAACTTTAAAAATTGATTTTTTTCTCTAGTCTACCATTTCATGGGGCCATAACCTCAAAACATCAACCTGTCAGTCCACTGATTTAAGACTTAAACGTGCATTAAACCATTTACCTCTCAAAAAAGACATTAGCTGCTCATTCCTGCCACACTGGTTCTGATTTACGCACATAGTGGTGTAAAAGTATATGCATTAATATTTGCCGTACAAATATGTACAAAAGGAAAAACCTTTGAACATTTGCACCATTAGTTTGAGTGACAAAGTGATTTTACTTCAAATCGCTTGATCTTTTTACACATTTCTAAGGCATTACATAACTGCACTGTGCATATCATGCACATCAGTCAAGCAGCACGGTCTGAGTCCTGTGTTTTACTGCACAGTGGAATGGTTAGGCTGGAATGAAAAACTTCTATAAGGAAAGTTGCAAATCACTGAACAGAGTCTGTTTAGTCTATTTGAAATCAAAAAACAAGCTCAGTGCATTCTTGGGTTTAACTTTTGTGGTTACAAATGACACAAAGCTCAAATCATCTCAAACTGGTTTCTTAATCTCTCTCTCTCTCTCTCTCTCTCTCTCTAAGTTTGCATTTTATTGTGAGACATTAGTATTTGATCACTAATTTTGGAAAGAAAGAATTTAGACTCTCACAGACCTGTACCTTTTTTTAAAAAAAGCCCTCCTATTCTGCACTCATTACCTGTATTAATTGCGCCTGTTTGAACTCATTACCTGTATAAAAAACACGTGTATACACACACACACAAACACACACACATACACACAATATATATCACACTTCAGACTCTCCAATTTATGTACCAAATATTGGATCTGTTTTCCTATTGTATAAATTACTTATTTCATGTAATAAAATGCAAATTAAATATTTAAAGTCATACAATGTGATTTTCTGTTGGGTTTTTTTTAGATTTTGTCTCTTACAGTTAAAGTGTTCAGACCTCTTACAGACCTCTCCATTTTTGTTGGTGGGAAAGCTTGCAAAAGTGGCACTGTGTCAATAGGAGAATATTTTGAAATTAATATAAAGTGATTAAAAAAGCATATTTAATTAAACACGATCATCAGAAGAGCAAATGAAAAGTCAAATAATTTTTTTCAATTACGCAAATGAGATGCAAAGTCAATTATCGTGATAGAGTAACAAATGATATATTCATGGCAGTGAACAGAAGCATGTCAAACAGGAAGAGAGTACCACATATTGACTATTCAGTAGGGTGTATGGTCACCCAAGACAAGCCAAAACACACTTTCCATTTATGATGTGAACCATCAAGGTAAGTGTGTCTAATAGAGTCTACAGCGATCAAGAAAAATATTTAAAAACTCCAGCAGCACTGCTATGATTGGCACCATGACCACTATATTGTCAGTGCAGTGCATTAATTCATCTGTAAGTCCAAAGTAATATCTGAACGTCTAAAATCTGAATATCTGATGTCCTGGCTATTTAACACATTAATTAATTCATTTATTAATTAATTAATGTTTATGCTTGCTTAATTAATTCAGTGTCATGGGAAGCCTGGGACTAACTGGTAGCTCAGGGCACATAATCTGTGCCCTCACTAGACACTGGCTGATGTAACATGTCTTTGAAATGTAGAAAAAACAGGGGTACCCACGCATACAGTACATGGGAAGAACATGCACACTCCACACAGATAAAGTCCAGCCTGGCAACTAAACTGATGATTGTTTGATCTAGGGGGCACTAACCAATATGCCCAATACTCCTAATGCTTTTGTCTCAATTTTTTTGGTCACATGTGGGTTTGGTAGTTAATTTGAATCTATTATGTATATAAAGACACAAAGGGGGTATGGTGTGCACAGCTCCTCCGAGCTCTGAAATTTTGTCAGTTAAAATTTGAATCTAAACATTCTGTCAATGCATTTTGTGGGATATTTTAGTTACTAAAATTAAAAACTAAAATTTAAATTATTTCAAAATTACTAATCAGACCACACAATGAGATTGGATAAATGAGCCTGTACATCAAAAGGTTTGGGATGTATTCATTACAGAAATGTGTGAAAGAATAACAATAAAAAGAATGAGTAACAATACACAATGCTTATCAAGCACTGTATAATGAGGAACTGCTGTTAAAGTCAGAGGAGTGTAAATTTTCATCCTGAAGGAACAAAAAGACAGTTGATCAGTGAAGGAGAAACAAAGGGAAAAGTGGCTCAATTAAGGCAGAATAGATTCCTGTCAGAATAACGCCAAAAGAGGAAGCATTTTGGTCAGAGAGACCAGTGTATTTGTTTTTCTGCTGTTTGTTTGTGCTTTTGTGCAGAGTGCATTGCAAGAGCTTTCATTAGACAATTTATAAAAGTATGTCAGTACGGTGCAAGAATGTCATAAAGGGTAGAAGTGGATACACTAATAACTGACACTTTCACACAATGGTTCCAGTGTTTGCAAAACAATATCTGTTATCTATTATTCATTTATATAAAAATATACCTTGTCAATATTGTTATTTCTTTGTTGCCAGCAGCATCTCATTGTGTCTATTCTATAGTCAGTATGTCAGTGGAGGAGTTGGACATGATGTTCTCAAGCTGTGATCACATTCTAACATATTTTGCTTTTCAACTCTAAGAAGGGGGTATAACAAACTAGGGAAAAAACAAACTACGTCCTCACCAGGTCAGTAGCTCAAAGCAGAAGCAGACATGTATTCATTGTTGAACAAGCTTTAAGACATATAACTGAGTCAGGAAACGATAATCAGCTGATAAAAGCAGCGTTTTTCATCTTCTGAAATAATATCACCTCATATCTTATTTTAGACCAAGCTAGCTATAATATAATACTGATGTTTTGCAAAATCCAAAAAACACAGGCTTCAAGGAGTTTTTCATATCAGATCATATGATATTTATGCAAATTTTATACTAAGTGGCACATAATAGTCATTCAGCACATTACTGCCTGTCATTAAAGCCGAGTCATTTAATCCATAATCGCCTGATAATGTGTGTATATTTCATCTTACCAAATAATGTCACATGCAGTTATAGCAAAAAGAATGCTATAACAAAATTTCTATGTTGCGTGACATAGACTAAAATTTAAAAGTTATAATGCCCCTAAGACTCTAGTATCATCAAACAGTACAGTAAATAAATAGAGCAAATTTTATATTAAGTGGCATTAGTGTAATATTCACAGCACATCTTGTCTTGCAGATTGTAAGGCACTTAAACCTGAGTCGTTTAGCTGATGACTTTGTACACATCTGCTAGTTCAAGATGTTTACTGGTGGCAGAATGATGGAGAGTCAAGACTTGGCAGAGGGAAAGTCGAACAGCAATTTCAAATTCATCCTAATACCAGAAGAACGAAACAAAAGAGAGGAGCGTGGAACACTTTTTTGAGGAAAGAAGAAAGTCAAAAGTAGTCCAACAGCATGCCAATGGAAGAGTAAAATGAAGGATGCTGGGCCGTTATATAATCAATATCACTGTTTTCTCTCCATGCAGAACAGCCTGCCATTCGGTGGACTAATTAGATGATAAAAAGTGATAGATGCATATTAAATTCAGCTGGCCCTTTAAATGCTCCCTGGGGCTTTTGCAACCATTTTCTGCTGACCTTTTAGATCCATACTTTATTGTATGTGAATGCAATTAAATCAATTTATCTATGTTTGCAATTCAGCAGCAGCGGGCTATTGTTAGCGCTCACAGGACACACCAGGTAAATGTTCAGCAAGGTATGCACGAGCGCATATTAAAATACAATAAGGGCCAAATGCCAATTAAACAAAGCAAGACAAATCATTTCTCACAAATAAAATAGACTATTTATGTTCAGCCCAATATCATTTATTTCTATGGTATACAGCATTTGTTGTAATGATATCAATACAAATCATGACATTGGCAAGCACAAGGTAAAAAATAGGAAGTCAAAAAGAACATGATGCAAATCCCAACACAAAAACAAGCCAGTATGGGAGAAGTTGAGAAGGAGGATCACAATGACCTCAAAGCAGAGAACATAAAACCTGAGTGAGAGTGACAGCATGACTGCCAGGTACCATGGGGAGGTTCAGATCACACAAGAAGGAACCAGAGGTCAAAGTAATCCCCTGCGGTGGATGCTAGACCAAGTACTTGAGCTCACTGGAAGGCTCTTCGCTCTTCTTCTATTTCATTCATTTATTGTAGGACTCTGTGCTAAAACACAATGTACAGAAGTTATAATACCTGTTGTTGAAAATATATTACATAGGCTTCCTGATGACAAATGCAGAGATATTGCCTTATCCTTCATGGAACAGATAGAGCTTTAGTTAATGGCAAAACATAAGCCACAATTTACAATGTCGCTACAAGTAAAGCAAAGTAAGACTCTGTTCTGTAGCTTGTTTAAGTGTTGTATTATTCATGCTTAGGATACCTTCAGCTAATGCAATGCTCTAGTGAGTGCTCGACTTCTAAATGTTTCTCAGAGCTACTCGGAAAAGCAATTTGGTAGTAGTGCAAATGGTAAGGTCCCTCAAAGCATTTAAAAGACACCAAGACGTGTCTAAATAGATCTAGGTCTTCTGATGACTGACTCTTGGGATGTCTTTCAGATTGATGACCTTTGTAGGCTTTTGCCCAGGTGGCTTATAGGAGAAACAGATTCTGTACATCATCATTTCCTCTGACTGGAAGCCTAAATAATCAGTCATACAACGACTCCCAGAAGAGCTTCTGCAGTATCCAGTGGAGCAATTTCTGTAGGCACCTGTAGGGCGGCGATGTACTTCTGAGTCTGCAATTCTCACTATTTGCACTTCCCAGGTGTAGCACCATCAGCATAATTAAGGCAAGATTTGCCAGGGCTGCTCCGGGGTCATTTATCAACTGGATTACTCGCAAGATTAATGTGGCCTTGGTGCAGCACTGCAATGGATTGCTGCCACTTGCTGAGATCATTAGTGCTGGCCTAGCCACCTCTACTGGGGAAGGGCGGCAATGCACACTGGAAAGCAGGACTTTGCAGCTATGAATAATAAACGAATAGTTCATCATTGTCTAATTATGGAATTACTGGAGACTCTTGTGTCCAGTTCCCTATACGGTTACCCATAACTGAGGGTAAAAGCGAAAGATTAGCTTTACCAGCTGTGTGACAAAGTAGAACTGCTGACAAAGTTGGGTGACAATATGTTGTGGTTATTATTACACCCAAAAGCCAACAGATAATATTAATATTTTAACTGAGAAAGAGTCTTGCACTGCTGGATATATGGTTCCTAACAGATACATTTTAAATCTTTATATTATCCAATAGGTTTAAGTAATTATATTGCATCAACTTGAACATTTGGAGAGCATCTGATGTAAGAGGAAGTGTTTCTGCTATATAGCAACATCTTACAATAACCACAGCAGTAGATTAACTGATAAATCATGCTTCTTTGTTCCAAATTATGCATGAACAAAAAATAAATAAGTAATAAATAATTTCACAGTCATTTGCGTAGAAATTCAGACATGGCTGTGCATTCACAGAGAGTAAGTCAAGGGACGTTGAGAAGCTCTGCTTGCTGTAAGCTTCCCACTGTATAAGGCTTGTTTTTCATTGACTATGTCAGGAATCAAGAGGGCTAATCCCTTTGAGACTTAAGATGAAAGTTTCAAAAGAAATAATGAAAGGCACACTGCCTGAGGGTGCATATCAGGGTGAACACAGCAAGCAGAGGGAGAGAGAGAGAGAAATGTAGTAGCGCACGACAAGCATGCAGCAGGGAAGAACCCAACCGTATTTCTTGTTTGTCTTCACCTCCTCTAGTCATAATAAAATATCTAAATATTCAAAATCTGTCCTCCAGACAGAAACAAAAAGAAGGGGAAAAAGCAATATTAAAACACAATGCATTGAGAAACCCACCTAATCTTCTCTACATTGATATTCAGGCATACAGATTAGTAATTTAACAAATCAAGAAAAGATTATTTTAAAAACTTCATAAAATTACTTTACATTTCTTTAGTAGCCCCTCAAGTATATATATAAAACTCAGTATGTATCTCCCAAAGCTGTTAGAAATGTATAATATTTCTGCATGTTTGACTGTCATAATGCTAATTAAATAAAGCAAACAGAATAAAATATTTTTGGTAGGGTTTGGTCATGGTAAAACATTTGCTAAGGATGTGGATACTTTACAAATCGTGTCCTACATTTGTCCTTAATTTGTCATTAAGCAATACATAGTAGGACACAAAAGTCTTTTTAAATGAGCATTAAATTTTATAAATATAACTTACAGTCACATATGTCAAATTACTCCAATGGCAATAAAAAGGATGGTACAAAAGTGTATATGTTGTTGTATTATAATCAAGGTTTTCTCTTAGGTGCGGAAAGCGAGAGGTTGCCAGATGTGAATGTGGATCTCTGGAGACGTGAGGGCAACAGCATACACCACTGCAATACCCTCCCATAAGAAAAAACAGGCTATGTTAATTAACATTAATAAATAAACACATAGGGTGGGACAGTGGAACACTGCTATGGCGTCAAAATAGGTCCAAAAGTTTTGAGGACCAAAAAACAGAATCCGTAACCAAAAAATGACATTTTGTAATAAAACCTGGTTTGTAAACAAAATATTTCTGTTGGTAATCGCGCATTTTTTCTGTTGCACTTCTCTCAGTCTCGATTTCACTTCGAAAAGTTTCTCGCATTTCACTTTTGTATCCAATTTGACGGTGATGCGGGATCTAGGCAATCATTGGCTGCTGGAGTTAAGCTACGCCCACCAGCTCATACCACAGAGCCTGCTACGTCAGCGAAAGAACCCCACTCTTTTACCCCGATTGGAAAATGGTCGTGAATAAACTGGGAAGCTGTGTGTTTGTTTTCTCATATCAGCTAGTTTTAACGATTATGCCTTTTAATATTGAGGCTTAGAGTCAGACTGCTAACTGGTTAATCTAGGTAATCTTAACTCACCTCAGTTTAGTTAACGTTCTGTAGCTCGATCGCTTTGTGAAATAAAGGTCCTGCTCCGACAATGTCCTAACATTATTATACATCTATACATAACTTCCTCCACAAAACAATGTTTAGGCTAAACGATATGATGTTTTGTTAGCTTAACAAAATCTGAATAAAAACGTTAAATAAAATATACTGATAAAATTATGTAATGAATGTCTGTTGCTGGGTAGTTTGTTCCAGCTTATTAACTCTTAACATTAAGTCTTAGTATTATGTTATCACCTAGATTAACAATATCACCTAGATCACCTAGATTAACAAATCTATTAGTGTGACTGTAAGCCTATATGACGAACTGTGCATTACTAAAAAAGATAATTTTTAAAACTATCTTTCCTGTGTTTATTCCCGACCATTTTCCAATCGGGGTAAAAGACTTTAATTTTTTTGCTGACGTAGCAAGATCTTTAGAATGAGCTGGTGGGCGAGGCTTAACTCCAGCAGCCAGTGATTGCATAGATCCTGCCCCACCGTCAAATTGGGTCCAAAAGTCAAATGTGAGAAACTTTTCGAAGCGAAAGCGAGACTGAGAGAAGCGCAACAGAGAAAATGTGCAAAGAAAGCAAAAACGGATACTTCAAAAATATTCAAAATAGATGATTACAAGCAGAAATATTCTGTTTACAAACCAGTTTTTATTACAAAATGTAATTTTTTGGTTACGGATTTTGTTTTTTGGTTCGCAAAACTTTAGGACCTATTTTGACGCCATACACTGCCACCTCATTGCTCCAGAGTTTCCTGGTTCTATTCTCAGTCCAAACGCCATCTGTGTGGAGTTGGCATGTTTTTGCTGTGTCCATGCAGGTATTCTTCAGGTACTCTGAGTCCTTCCATATTCCAAAGACAAGCATTAGGTCATTGAGTCTCTAAAGTGTCACAGTAAGCATATACTCGTGGTCTGCCATGGATTAGCAAGCTGTCTAGGCATGAGCCCTTTGGTAGTAGTCAGACCTGTGACCCTAGGCTAAGTAATAAAATGTAATCTTACTTTATAACTTGAAAGAGATCTAATATTTAATTGAAGTCAGTTTGAAAAAGATTAGCAGAACCTCAGCAAAAATGTGTATTATACCACAGTTAGTTCAGCCCCCTCAAACTAATTGATTGAGAGATTTTCTATCCATGCCATTATTGCACGATAATGGTACTCTGAACCAGAGCTGTGTAAAGAGAGAGAGTTGCATCAATCAAAGTTGGTGGTCACATGTTTCATGTAGCCATAGTTCCAGAAAGTTCTCGGCAAGCAACACAAACAGAACTGCAATTTTTGGTTAGCAGTTAACATATTGATTTTGAATATTTATATAGCACACCAACATGCTTATAGATTGTGCTGCCATTTATTTATTTAAATTTGTATTATAATTATTATGTTCTTAAACTTGTATGTATGTCAGGAGTAATCATGTCCTAGTGTTTGTTTATCTATTTATAGGAAGGGAAGGAATGTTTCAAAATGCAGATGACATTAATTTTCTAACATATATTTAGTTCATGATGATTTTAGTAATTTCATGGTAGCTGAAGGCCTATGTAATCTTAGCTTAATATATAATGTCAACTCTTTTGATTTTCAGATATAACAGAAGAAGGCAAAATCATGCAGATACATTAGGGGATATCCCACAAGGACATTATAATTTTTGTGAGCAGTATATTTTATGTATGCCTTTTTTAATATGCCCTTAGTTTCCTTAAAACATTCAAATACTTATCTAAACATAAACATCAGTCAAGCAGTTTGTCAGTGAGTTGTCCCTGCATATAGTCTCCACCAAGCTTTTCTGTGCTGCATGGGAATGATCCAATCAGTCAACATCAAAACTGTATGGCTTCCCCACTGACTCACACAGAAGAAAAATGTTTGACCCAAGAGGACCAATCTTATCCCCCATCACTGTCTGTTTGTTTTGGCAGTCTTGGTTGACCATACACCCTACTGAACAGTCAATGTGTGGCACTCTCCTTCAGCTTGACATGCTTCTGTTCACCCAAATGAATATGTCACTTGCTACTCAATCGCAATAATTGAGTTTGCATCCCATTTGCATAATGGTACAACTTTCTTCGACTTTTCATTTGCTTTTCTGATGATCTTGTTTATTGAAATCAAATTAAATGTTTTTTTAATTGCTTCATATTCAATTTAATATATCCCCTAATTTTTGTAAGCAGTGTATGTACATGGTTGCTTGGCACTGGCTAGCTTAATGTTGGATTTATTAAAAGTAAGTAACTCAGGGAGCAGGGTATGACAGGGTACCCTCACCCTGTCTCTGTAATGAGTTTTCCACCTCCACTGAATCCCTCCTTTGCTGAAAGAGTGAGAAAAAAAAGTAAAAAGGGACACATCTATACAGGAATATATATAGGAAATCACTTTGGTAAATTAGGCGTCGTATTCATTTCCCAACATAGGTAATATAACTTCATTAGTTGTTATCATTAACAGCCTTTGCTGCTATTGTTTAATAATGTGGAATCAGTTATTTATGACATATGAATAAATAAGTTGTCTTATATGTTTGATTGTATTTTAGTTGTTGTGTGAGGGAAGTAAGCATATGTCACTCTGCAGACACATTTTCAGTCAGACCACAATCTTTAGAGAAAAAAGGCCTATGCCCAAGAAGAGGAGGGCTCCTGCATCACAATGCACAACTTGTTACCAATGGCCCTGGTAGTTCACCTCCCCGCCACAGAAGGTCACATTCACCTCAGTATTGAGTATTGCTTGCTTCCAGTTCAGTTATCTACAGGGTATTTAAGGACATTACACCTGCACTCAGGTGCGACGTTTTGTCTTGGTTCCCTTGCAATTCGAAGCATATATTTCGTGTCTGATATTTTTGGTATACTGATCTCTCTGCTGTTTTTTGACCTCGTTTTTTGGATTCCCTTATCTGTTTGTCTACCTGTGGTGTTTTTTGACTTGAGTCTAATAAACCTGCATTTGGATCCTTACCGTGATCTTGTGTGACATAAGACGTCGCCTTACCATGGATCCAGCAAGTTTAGAACAGTGGATGGTTCTCCAGGAGCAAAAGTTGGAGGAACTGGGTCAGCTCATCCAAGGGTTTGCGCAGCACCTCAACCCACCTGCCGGGGATCTGGACCCCGTTAATCCGAAACAAGCTGCTGACACCGAGGTTCCCACTACCTCATCCTCCTCGTTGTACATTGCGGTTCCAAAACGTTACGACGGCTCTCCTGGTACGTGTAAGAGTTTTTTAATGCAATGTACCCTGTACATCAGCCATACCTGACAAGATACGGACAAGATACATTTTGTTGTGTCTCTGCTCACTGGAAGGGCCAAAGAATGGGCTACTGCACTTTGGTCAGCCCACAGTGAGATTTTGCGCTCCGAAAGCTTTATAAGCCAATTTAATAGCATCTTCGACCACGCTGCTGACGGAAAAGAGGTGGGTTTACAACTGTGTGAGCTCAGTCAGGGCACCCCTTCTGCGGCAGAGTACGCCCTTGACTTCCGCACTCTCGCTGCAGGCAGCAGTTGTAGTATTCCTGCTCTTAAGACTGTTTTTAAGAAAGGTTTAAGGGCAGACCTTCAAGCTGAATTGGTTTTTGGGGTCAAGAAATGACTCTTGACCAGTTGATTGACCATTTCCCTTGATAATCTGCTACGTGGCAAACGGAGGCTCACAAGGGAAACCCAAAGTCACACAAGCCAAGCCAGCCCACCCCCCTCAGTGAGTCAGAGCCCATGGAGTTGAGAAGAGCCCGTCTCACACCCGCTGAAAAGCTACGGAGACGCAGAGAGGGGCTGTGCTTGTACTGTGGTCAGGCTGGCCATATATGCGCTTCCTGCCCATCCCGTCCCAGGTCTTCTGTGACGGCAGAGGTGAGTGTGTCTCAATTCTCTCTCAGCGTAACACAAATGTCTATACCTGTACAGTTGGCTATCGGTGCAGATAAGATTTCTGTTTTAGCCCTTGTAGACTCTGGTGCTGCTGGAAACTTTATGGACGTGGAACTGGCCAGGCAACTACAGATACAGCTCCAGTGCATGGAATCACGTCTCAAGGTTAAAGCACTGAACGGATGTCCTCTGGGCAGTGGAACTGTTTCCCAACGCACCGTTTAACTTGACATGAAGGTTGGCTTGTTTCATAATGAAAGATTGACATTCCTGATTATTAAATCTCCTGATCATCCTGTAATACTGGGGTATAGTTGGCTTGCTCAGCATGATCCCCTCATCTCATGGAAACTAGGGAACATTCTCCAATGGAGTGATTACTGCCATGATCATTGTTTGACCATGTCTTGCCTGGCCACCACTATAGAAAGCCCCAATATACTTAACACTGTCCCTATCCCTGACTGTTATCATGACCTCATGGAAGTAATCAGTAAGGACCGTGCCGCTCAGCTTCCCCCACACAGGCCCTGGGACTGTACCATAGACCTGCTCCCTAACACAACACCTCCACAAAGTCATATTTATCCCCTATCTGAACCTGAGACTGAAGCACTTGAAACCTATATCGATGAAGCGTTAGCCATGGGTCATATCAGACCCTCCACAGCTTCCTGTGCTGCTGGATTCTATTTTGTTGAGAAAGAAGACGGCATCCTTCGCCCATGCATTGATTACCGTGGTCTAAATGCCATTTCTGTGAAGAATCCTTACCCTCTGCCTTTAGTGCCATCTGCTCCTGATAAATTGAAAAATGCACAGTGGTTCACCAAGCTTGACCTGTGGAGTGCCTACAATTTAATACGTATCAAGGAGAGTGATGATTGGAAGACTGCATTTGTGACCACCAGGGGGCACTATGAGTACCTGGTCATGCCATACGGTTTGTCCTGCGCCCCCTCCGTTTTTCAGGCATTCGTTAACAAAGTGCTCAGGGACCTGATAGACAGATGGGTTATAGTTTTTATGGATGACATACTTGTCTTCACGCCCTCCCTCGAAGAACACGTCCAACACGTCAGGGCAGTGTTAAAGAGACTTGAACATCAACTGTTTGTCAAGGCAGAGAATTGTGACGTTCATGTCCAAGAACTCTCATTTCTAGGGTACAACATTAGACCTGGCTGTGTTAGCATGAACTGTGACAAAGTTGATGCAGTCGTTCACTGGCCTAGACCTAAAACTGTCAAAGATCTACAACAGTTCTTGGGCTTTGCCAATTTCTATCACCGCTTTATACAAGGGTTCAGTTCCGTAGCTGCCCCTCTTACCTCTCTTCTCAAAAACAACAACAAGACCCTGGACTGGTCAACGACAGCAGAACGAGCATTTACTTCCCTAAAAGAAAGGTTCACTACAGCACCCTTGCTGAAATATCCCAACCCTGACCTTCATTTTGAAGTAGAGGTTGACGCATCTGACACGGGGTTTGGGGCCGTGTTGTCCCAGAGATCTGGTAATCCACCTTAGCTGCATCCTTGTGCATTCTATTCTCGCAAACCAAATCCTGCTGAGAGAAATTATGATGTTGATAACCGAAAACTCCTAGCCATGAAATATGCATTGGAAGAATAGAGACACTTGCTCGAAGGGGCTAGACACCCTTTACTTGTTTTCACTGATCACCGAAACCTAGAGTACATCAAGTCTGCCAAGAGATTGAATGCCAGGCAAGCCCGCTGGTCTCTGATCTTCAACAGATTCAATTTCTCAGTTACATACAGACCAGTTACATACAGACCATATCTCGGCATAGATTTTATAACTGACTTGCCACCTTCCAATGGCCACCTTACTATCCTAGTGGTCATTGATAGGTTTTCCAAAGCGTGCAGACTGGTACCCCTACACAAACTACCCACAGCATGGGAGACAGCCATGGCATTGTTTGAACAGGTTTTCAGATTTTATGGGCTACCTGAGAATATAGTGTCTGACAGGGGTCCACAGTTTACATCACAAGTATGGCAGGCTTTCTGTAAAGTACTCAACATCCATGTGAGTTTAATTTCAGGATATCATCCACAGTTCAACAGCCAAGTTGAAAGACTGAATCAAGAAATCTGTCACTTTTTCGCTCGTACTGCCATCGCAATCAACATGATTGGAGCTCTTATGTACCTTGGTCTGAATATGCCCCAAACTCCCTAACAAGCTCATCCACAGGTCTCACCCCATTTCAGTGTGTGTTAGGGTACCAACCACCTTTCCTTTCCATGGACTCTGAACCCAGTACTGTACCTGCAGTGAATGAGTGGAAGCAACACAGCCAGCAGACTTGGGAGGAGGCCCACGTCCGACTTCAGAGGGCTGTACGCCGCATGAGAACACAGGCTGACCTGTGACCTGAGACGAAGGGCAACGCCGCACTACCAAGTCGGGCAAAGAGTGTAGCTGTCTACGCGAGATCTGAGACTTAAACTACCTTCCAAAAAGCTAAGTCCACGTTTTATTGGCCCATTTAAGATCCTCCAGCAAGTAACCTCAATATCATATCGGCTAGAATTACCAGCACAATATGGCATTGCTCCTACCTTCCATGCATCTCTTCTTAAACCTCTTTCTACTTCTTCTCAGAACCCAGGGCCGGTGACAGATCCTCCCCCTCCTCTGGACATTGATGGGGCCCCGGCCTACAGTATACATACTCTGTTAGAATCCATGTGCCGAGGAGGTCGCCTGTATTACCTAGTTGATTGGGACGTTGGGAAGGTTACGGTCTTGAGAAGCAGTCCTGGGTTCCTGCATGTGACATCTTGGATCCCTCACTAATTGCGGAGTTCCACAGTGCATACCCAGATTGTCCTGCTCCTCGCCCCAGGGGTCGTCCTCGGTGCAGGGTTAGAGAGTAGGCTGGGGCTGACTGTCAGGTGGGGGGTGATGTTACCAATGGCCCTGGTAGTTCACCTCCACGTCACAGGAAGTCACAGTCACCTCAGTATTGAGTATTGCTTGCTTCCGGTTCAGTTATCTACAGAGTATTTAAGGACATTACATCTGCACGTCTTGTCTTGGTTCCCTTGCAATTCGAAGGGTATATTTCCTGTCTGATATTTTTGATATACTGATCTCTCTGCTGATTTTTGACCTCGTTTTATGGATTCCCTTATCTGTTTGTCTGCCTGTGGTGTTTTTTGACTTCTGTCTAATAAACTTGCATTTGGAGCCTTACCGTGGTCTTGTGTGACACAACTGTACATGTAAATATAGGGGCAATGATTGCTGTTCATAGCTATAGTGTTAGAGATGACACAGGTATAATAAATATGATGTTTTAATAATTCTAGTATTTCTTATTTTTATGCAGTCTAATATTTGAATATTTCAAATTTTGAAAGCATCATGTGTTCTACATAAATCAGTTCCAAAGGCAAAAAGAGATGAGGATGCTGAGAGAAGGAATACTTACAGTAAAGAAAGTGAGTACAGAGTACACAGTACAGAGCCATCGTCACTGCTCCTCCACAAAACAGTACAGAGCCATCGTCACTACTCCTCCACAAAACAGTACAGAGCCATCGTCACTACTCCTCCACAAAACAGTACAGAGCCATCGTCACTACTCCTCCACAAAACAGTACAGAGCTATCGTCACTATTCCTTCACATAGCAGTGCAGAAGCAATTGTCACTGCTCCTTCACATAGCAGTACCAAGTAATCATCACTGCCCCTGTACATAGTAGTACTGAGCTGTCATCACTGCTCCTCCACACAGCAGTACTGAGCCGTTATTCCCCCACCTGTAACAACATAGGTCGTTATCACTTCTAAACAACCACATCATTAGTCCTTTTAACTCCAAATCTTTCCTTATAACTCTTAACCTGTAACATAATTAATATAATTTTAATCAGTATAATTTTTAAACAATATGGCAGTATAATAAACATTTTATATGAATTCTTCATTACTGCTGTGTTATTTGGAGCATACCTTGTTTTTGTTTTAAATCTTGCTGTGGTCCACTCAGCATCACTGCTCCTCCACCATGCAGCAGCCAGTGCTAATACAGTACATACTTAATATACACTAACTGGATTACTTAAGTACAATGCAAATATAATACAATAATGGAACACATGTTTAGTATGATCATTTATTCAATACACCAGTAAAATATTTTAGAACTGAGTATGATTCCTCTTTTAGCCTAGTATGGTCCAATTCTCAAAATTGTTTCTTTACACTTACCTTGGGTAATCTCATTTAACTTTCCTTTTCTTTGCCATTATTCCAAAATTACCCAAGCTACAAAAGAATATAGATATTACAGTCAAGAGAATCCCAAACACAATTAACAAGGTGTACATGGTTAACGCTTTGGATTTCTAACATTATTCAGTGTCTTCATATAATCTATTAGGTATGTTCCCCGAGTCTATCAATTAAGTGGGGATAATCCACTGACATGCTTTAATGCACATGCTAATTTAATTCAGATGTACTGTTAATACTCAATCTGGTACGACTCTGCTACCATTTGCTGCTAAATTCTGGGAACTATTGAGAGGCTCCACAATTCGTCATTATGTAGAAATAAAACACCATTAGAGTGAACAGTGTTGACGGTACTCTCTCTCTACTAGGCTCTGCTCCGACAAAGTATTAAGTATTACTCTGTAAGTATTACTCCGCAACATAAACACGTAACCTAGCAACAAAGTCCTCCGTATAAAGTTATGACCACCCAAGTAAAACACTGACATCTCTTGGTTTTGAAAACAATGTACGTTTGTAAGATGAAGCAATTAATGACCAACCTGAGCTTAAGAAATTTGAAGCACTGGAACAGCTGTTTGGTGGGGTTTAGCCACACATCTGTGGCTGAGCTTCATTAATATGACAGGTTATCTGTAAAGTCCAGCTCTAAAGACAGAGAGTTATCTTCAATTATTTTTTTGACTGAAAATATTAATATTAATAGCTTCATCTAAAAAATTTAGAATCACTAGTCACGTATAACAGGATCCTAGACTTTTGTTATATCTCCGGGATTGCACTCAGATTTGTCAGTAGAATAGCATGTCCTAGCAACAGTTTGCTTTATAAAGTAAAAAAAACAATGTTTAAAAGAAAAATTAAATTTATCAATCTAAAATAATTTGTGTTTATTGTCTGAATAATATACAGTTATTGAGAAATTCTTAAGAATTTCTTAGCAGAAAAAAAGGCTTAGCAGTGGGGTGATAGATAAAATGGAACTATTATACTATAAACAAATCTTTTTTTTGTTGTATATTTTATGTTAAAAAGTAACAATAAATGGCGATAACTAATCTGTGTTGAGTTTGCATGAAAGAGTTTGAAACCTAACCCAGAATTAATTGAGTTCAGGCAGAGCTTCATCCCAGGCAAATTACCAGTTCATCCCAGGTTTCCATAAATGCAAAAATAAACCTTTCTCGTGCAAGCCCTTCCCAAGATTTTATATTAACAGAAAATGCTAATTCCAGCTGCTGGTTCATAGTACTAACTCACCAGAGCTGCCATCATTAGGATACACAACATAACAGGATACATGATTTTCCAGTAAACTAAAGAAGTATGTTAGGCTTGCTTTGTCAAGCTTTGACAACAGCTTAGTAATGGCTGGGTCTTCTGTTTAGTAAAGAAAACAACTTCCTGCTGTCATAGCACTTCACTGTGTATACAGTGATACAGTCTCCTCCAGCTGAAGAATATGTACAAGACATAAAAATTCATGGAGCACCTCAAAGACAATGTGCTGTAGGAAGGGCCGAAGTTTGGTGCAAATCACCATGGTACCAGACAGCATCAGTTTTTGATGTAAAAACAGTAAGAGACTACACTGGTACTGAAGTACAAGAATGAGTAAAAGAACACAGTATTGGGAAGATTGCTAATATCGTATCGCTGCATCATTAGCTTTAACACCGTTCAAACATATATATTCCATTATATTTACTACATGTTTTTGTTCTACTGTAGTAAGAATAATATTCTACATCATAGTCATCTAATCATTTGTTCTACATGAATGACAATGCTAAAGTAGACTATGCAATGCCTGTTTGTTTATAGATAAGTTTTTTGAGAATTTCATGTATATATATTTACTTAGTATTTCATAAAAACTTTAGCACCTATCAGTGGAGCATGACTGCTTTGACTTTTATCCTCTTTGTACTTCCCAGAATCAGCAGCAGCACTCTGCTGTGCCATATCAGTGTCTTTTTTCTTCTTCACTGTAGGGGAACCTTATCTTTCAGCTTTCTGTCTACGCCCCAATGCCTTACCTTTTCTGGCTACTAAAACCAGGACCTCTGAAGAGAGAGGCAGCTACAGTTTGAGATTTACTGGGTTGATTTACTGAGTCTGCAGCCATTCTAAACCCCTAGTACTTTAAAGTGTTCCATACTAAAAGATGGAACATTGATTTTTAACCTACTGCTACTGTGAAAAATAACGTCTGTGATATTCAAATTCATCATAGTCAAAGCTTAAGTGACTTGCACATGTGAGATACATTATGAGTATGAGCTGGATTTCAGTTTTTAAGCTCCTTGTTCAAGCAGCCCACAGTGACTCTTTGTCTCACTCAAGCTTTCACGCATTAGCAAAGAAACTTAACAAGAAATCTTATATGCTATTGTGAACAATTTGTTGATTTTGATGCAGATAAAAAAAACTGTAACACCCTCTTTGTGTTATTTTGCTTTAAAACAACTGTGTTTTAACAAAGAAACAAATAAGAGACTAAATAAATTAAAGAAGTCATGAGTTTCATACTGATTATACTGCCAATACCTTCTGCCAAAAAGTAAGCAAACAACAAATGAGTTGTTGCTATGCAACAGTAACAATTCCTTTCCCTGCTCTAACACAGTATGCTACAAAAGTTTTATGTAACACTGCCAAATAATGGTAGTTTGAAATATGAAGTGTAAAGTTGAATGGAAAAAAAAAGACTAACACTAAAATATTACTCCGCAATGTTCTATTATTTTATTAGGGTTATTCTGTCATATTCGTAATACGTTTGCATGAATGAAGCTTGTTGTTACTTAGCAAAACATCAGCAGAGTCATACCATTTTGTTGTGAAAAAAAGCCTTGTGACGAATATCTTCATAGCGACAACTCTAAACCAATTAGATTGTATAATGTCCTATATTATATGGTTTATTTACAATGTTGTGTTCTCTCTTTTATTATATATCAAAATAGATATTTCAAAATTTGTGAGCAGTATAGTTTGCTTATGCTTTTTTGTTAATTTTTCTATTTACTTTCTTGGTTAAACTTTTGTTTAAGGGTGTTTTTGAGTCTCAGTCCTCCCAAAGTTTCTTCTTCATCATATTCAGGCTATGTTCACAAAGCAGGCAAAATGGCCCAAATCTGATCTTCTTACCAAAGCAGAGCTATTCACACTATCTTTTTAATCTGGCCTACAGCCGACTTCTGTCTAATGGTTCAAACTCTGAAACTGTAATGCAAGTGCAAAAGAGCACCGCTTCACATGATCAGCTCATCCAGAGGTAAACAGTAATGGCACTTCTGTGATGGTCATGTTAAAAGATTGTCCTTGGTATATTTAAACTTAACTTTTAAGCTTGTATTTTACTTTGACATTGCTACTATGTCCTCCTGTGGCTGCATTTGAATGTTTATTTAGTAATTTGCTCAAACACAGAGCAGCTGTGCCACCCCAAAAAAACCCATCATTTTTATTTATTACTTGTCAAGATATTAATTTACTTAAGTATTATTTTATTAATTGAAAACATGGCAACACATGTTTCTGTCACTTATATTATACATTTTAGGATGGAATAACAACAAAAAGAGAAGTCGGTGTGAAGTGCAGTTGATTACTTATTCTGTTTGAATTACTGTTTATGGGAAATTAGCAGGGACCGGTTTATCACATAAAATTTCCACCTTGAAAAATTAGAGGCAGCAGTAAATTTCTGGAAGTAGTTTTTGTTGATGTATTTGTGTTGGATAGTTTCTATACATTATTGTAATTCTATCTATACGGTACCTTAAAACAGCCAACTGAAGTGGTCTAGTCTTATATACTGTAGTATACTATATGTTACTGTTCGAATGCATCTGTGTCGGATAATTGGTATATTCATTCTCATAGACGTTTTTTATTTGCAATAAAGATTTATTGTCAATGCATTTAGGACCTTGGTTGGAAAAGAGGGATACTTAAGGTAACATTGCTTGTAATCCTGATTGCTTTTGCGGCTTATTTATTAAAGGTGGAGTACTGCATTTTTCATGCAGACCTTAAAAATCTGGCAATGGCAGCTTATGAAAAAGTTTTGTATGTTAACAAGTACACATGGTAAAAATAATATATTTATATTTATTTTATATTTATTGAATAATTTATTAAAGTTGCCAGCTTTAATAGTGAGTGAATAAAAAATATAATATTGGGGCATGCTTGATTATTCTTTGGATTGGAGGATTGCTTTATTCGGTATCTATACAGTGTAGGCTTGGGGGGGGGGTATAAACTTTGTAAATAAAACAATGTGTGCATGCTTCTTCTTTCCAGGGCTGAATATTTTGTAGCTGTGCATCCAGCAAGCCAGAACCTCTTCCAGCTGAATGTTTTAAATGCAAGTAATTCAAACGTGAGATGTAATAGGTTTAGGAATCATGTCACTGCAACCTAATGTTGCTTGAGACAACTCAAGCAAGAAAGTCTTCACAGGGTCCACTGCAGTCCTTATATAATGGTAAATATAGCGCTAAGAATGTAACAAGCATAGCTCGATCGACAAGCGAACGTGATTCATAATGTAACATGCTACCGGGTGCACCACTGATGGATCTTGTCCATGTCTGGGTGATGTGTATTTCCAATTTCATTTTTCATTGTCAAGTGGAAGCATAACGAGTAAGAAGGAGCCGACCAGACAAAGTGAAAGAAATACCCTGCAAGGTCAATCTGTCGAATTTCAACAAGCCTGAGAAGAACTGAGAAGGACTGTTAAGTATGTATTCCAGCCACGTAGCCAATGGAAAGCAACACAAGCAATATAATCCTTTCATGAGCCTCTCAACTGTCCAATTAGTTTTATCTCTTCTGTGCAAGAACAAAAATGTATCATTTAAAAAATTAAATGTGAGAGAATGGCAGGAAATGCAGCCCCCTGTAAGCCATGTTCAGAACATATTGCCTGTTTAATGCACCTAATTATGTAATGATTTCAACTCAGTTATATGGTGCAGAAAAAAACCCTTTATCCAATTGATAAATTAAGATTTTAATTAAAGATGAATGATTTACTTCACAAGTGTGTCCCAAGTTTTACCTTAATTGTATTCTTCTCATATTCTTATTGGTATTCTTAAATATGAATATAACTTTGTCAACCACACTGTTGTACCTTTTCTCTTATGTAAATAAATGAAATGCGTATTTTAGAAAAACAGCTCTATTTACATTTTCAACCTCTGGTTAAAGTCTTTGGAAGGTGATCTTGCCTACAAGGAAACATAAAATATGTGTTATCTCACAAAGACAGTTGCTCCCAGGTGGGTGCTGAGCTCTGTGTAAATCATGCAGCCACAGTCAGCTACAACGACACCTACCATAAACACTCCTGACCAGTGACCATAGCTCTTTATTTCTTCATCAGCCTGCCCCACTATAGGGAGATGCTCATATTGGATGTGCCAGATACATTCACATGATTAATACTTCTATTCAGAGAGCCTACCGGAAGGAACAGATGCAATGGAAATTTAAAAATTGCACAGTGAAATCAATCAGGACAAAATACAGGAACTACAAACACACAGTAATGGGTATATTTCATGAAAGCCATCAATTTTGGAATAAGTGACTCACTCTCATTCAGAATAGAGCCATATTTTTATAAGCAGGATTTTATTAGCTGGCCAATTTTCTACAACAACAGGTATCCTAGTGAGGCTAAAATGAGGTAGCAAGCCTTAATGAAATATGGTTTGAAGGGGCACAGATTCCATAGTGATATACAGTCGTGGCCAGAAATATTGACAATTGTGCATTTTTTTCAGCTCATGCACCAGTTCTTCCAGAAAATTTCATATTTATTCATGTGTATTTCCTTTGTTTTAGTTGGAACGAAACAAAAGGAAAGCCAAAAAAGAGAAACAGCTTGATCTTATTCCATGTAGATCTCTGAGAGAAAACTGAATTTTATTGTTGGCGGCCTGTAAAAACTGTGAAAAATAGTTCAAGTGATCTTCCTTTTAATTTACCATTTAACACATTTGTAAACATTACAGGTCTACACAATACACTGGTGATTTCACGTTCAGTTGAAATGATATGAATACTTCTTTTTTCAATTATTATTATCTTGCAGGACATGGCCTAAAGAGATAAAATGACAGTCCCAAAAATCACAGTGACAAAGAATTAAAGGAATGCGTGCTCATCCTGCTGTGAGTAAGATCGGACAACAATTCATAAACAATACAAAACATAAACACTCAAAGTCACTCAAAGCACTTACTGTGTGTACAATATTAAATGTTGTAATTAACCACTTTTCAGTAATTTACCACTTAATTACTGATGGGAGTGGAGTCTAGTGGGATCTAGTTACTAAATCAAGATCTGCTAGTCCAGGCAAAGTCCTATAAACACCCCGATACCCTAATCCACTGCCACAAACCCAAGTGATCATGTGAGTGAGGCAGTCTATAACAGTGCCTAATAATAATCTCCATATATACAACTCTATCTAAAAAAGGTACAAGCCTTGAACTTAGAATGTCTCTTTTTCCCCCGTACATAGATTTTCAATAGATTATTTAATAGATCTCACTGAAGGAAAATGCTCTGGCCCCTACAGTAGTTTTCATTACTCCTACTGAATACTCATAATAAACCCGAAGATAGCAAACATGGTGGACCGTAATGAGACAAGTCCTCCCAGGTAATGGAGTATGAGACAATTTGGGGTTTGTTGGCATTACTTTATGATCAATGTGAAATTTAACTGGAAGTCAATACATTGTGTTAAAACAAGGACAAAATATTATAAAACGTTCTAGGTTTACAGGAAAATTGGCTTTTCTCTACTGGTTTGGACCTTATTTTGCTTTCTGAACTGCCTTAATTTGTCATGCCATACTGATATGATAGCTTAATGCAGTTGCCGCAGATTTGTCAACTGTAAATCCATGATCTTATCTACCATTCCACCACATCTCAAATGAGCTCTAGTGGAATGAGATATGGCGACTGTGGGGGCAATTTGAGTACAGTGAATTCATTGCTATGTTCAAGAAACCAGCTTGAGATGATTTCATCTTTGTGGCATGGCACGAAGGATATGGGCACACTGTGATCATAAAAGCTACATTCATATTACCAGGCTGAAGTGACTAAAATCAGATTTTTGTTCAGGGCTGTATAGACGTGTCAAATCAGAATTTTTCAATCAGTCACTTTCATATTTGGTCGGATATGTATCCGATCGGTGGACATGAGACTTGAATGAAAACAGTCAGATGATTTCATGCGTCTTTTTGCCCGTACGCATGTGCTTGGTGCGACAAAACATCAATGGAAGAGATGAATGACAAAAGCTAGAAGGGGCCAAACGAAATAAAGTTGTATTTAAAACAAATGTAAAAGAAATGTGGCTACAAACAATTCCAAATAACAATACAAAATCTCAAGGCTAAGGATAAGGAGACAAAATGCTCTAATAAACATAACGGTTGGCTTTTTTCGCCGGAATATGGAAAAAATGCAAGAATATAGAGATGGCTTGTGGCAAAATCCCAGGTGACAGTTTCTGAAATACTCAGACCAGCCCGTCTAGCACCAACAACAATGTCACATTCAAGCCACATAATTAACCTTTCTTCACCCATTCAGATGCTCAGTTTGAACTTTAACAGTTCGCTTTAATACCTAAATGCCTTGAGTTTCTGCAATGTGATTGCATGATTAGATACTGTATTTGTGGTAATGAACAGTTAAGCCAGAGGCCAGTGAAATAATGTCTTAGTTTGTTTGTGTTTCTAAGGTGTAGAAGGCTGTCCTGGTAATGTTCTCAATTCTCCAGAAAACTTAATGTTCCTGGTGTTGTAGTATATAACAATGCTAAGACATTTGCAACCTATGGCACTGTAAGTAACCTAACTGTAAGTAACTAGCGATAGACAAAAGAGCGAAGTTCATTAGAGATAGCAGCAAACAACTATTTACATGGTGCAAGTTTAACATTGTAAAAAACAAATACAACCAAATTAATTCAAGCTAAGCCATGCCAACAGTATCAGCTTGTACTATCCACCATCATCTGAATGAACAGATAATCTATAGTAGAATTACAAGGAGGAATAACATAATAAATTTGTACACAACATCATGAAGTCTAACGTGTTGGGTGCACATTAGGACCCAGCGCCAGGAAGCTGATTCTCTGTTGGTCATTGGTCTTTCAGCATTGACAATGATTTAAAGCAAAACCTCATATTTTTTTAAGACAAAGACCTAAAATGTTTTAAAGTGGCCATCAGTGAGCCCAGATTTCAGTCCCATAGAAAACATGTGCAGAGATTTCAAAGCACCAGCTGGAAGATGACACCCTTCAACACTGTGTGATGTGGAGCAGACTGACAAGATAACAGGATGAGTTTTTCAAGATTGCAGGTGCAAAAAACCCTGATATGGGATCATGATGCATTTAATTTCATTTAAGCTTTCAAAATGTGTGCTGCTAACTATTAAATACATATGTATTATTTACAGTGGGTACGTAAATTATTCAGACCCCTTTAAATGTATTACCGGTACTCTTTGTTTCATTGCAGCCCTTAATTTACACTAAGCATCCCATCTTGACAGAAAAAAAAACGGACGTAGAAATTAAAAAAGAAAAACTGAAATATCACATGGTTATAAGTATTCAGACCCTTTGCTCAGTATTTAGTAGAAGCACCATTTTGAGCTAGTACAGCCATGAGTTTTTCACACTTTGATTTGGGGATTCTCTGCTATTCTTCCTTGCAGAGCCTCAGATTCCGTCAGGTTGGGTGGTGAACATTGGTAGACAGCCATTTTCAGGTCTCGTCAGAGATGGGTTTAGGTCAGGCTGGGCCAGTCAAGAATGGTCACAGTTGTTCTGAAGCCACTTCTTTGTTATTTTAGCTGTGTGCTTAGGGTCAATGTCTTGTTGGAAGGTTTTCTCACAGTATATGTCTGTACTTGGCCGCATTCATCTTTCCTTTAATTGCAACCAGTCGTCCTGTCCCTGCAGCTAAAAAACACCCCCATAGCATGATGCTACCACCACCATGTTTTACTGTTGGGATTGTATAGGGCAGGTGATGAGCAGTACCTGGTTTTCTCCACACATACCGCTTAGAATTAATGCCAAAAAGTTCAATCTTCGTCTTATCAGGCAAGAGAATCTTATTTTTTATAGTCCGGGAGTCTTTCACAAACTCTATGCGGGCTTTTATATATATTGCACTGAGGAGAGACTTCCATCAGGCCACTCTGCCATAAAGCTCTGACTGGTGGAGGGCTGCAGTGATAGTTGACTTTGTGGAACTTTCTCCCAACTCCATATTGTATCTCTGGAGCTCAGCCACAGTGATCTTTGTTTTCTTCTTTGGATTGTGTTACAGGCATCAAATTTAAAATAAGTGAATGTTTGCAAAAAAAAAAAAAAAAAGTTTATTCATTTGTTTGTTTTATATTTTGTTTTTGTAGTATATTTAACTGAATATACTGTAAGTTGAAAAGGATTTGCAAATCATCATATTCAGTTTTTATTTATGTTTTGCACAACGTCCTGGTTTCATTGGAATACTTATTAAGCTTTTTTTCACTTTACCTGATAGGGTCGGACAGTCATCCCTGGAGAACACAGCGTGCAAGCATAAGCACAGCCAATCCCTCGTAAAACCGGTATTGAGTAACCAAATCCAGTAAACAGCCGATTGAATAGCACATCTCTGTCAAAGATAGTCAAACCTTATTGCTGATTTATTAAACTGCTGCCCCATCCAAGCAAAAAAGCTTCTTGTGAACTTCACCTACATGCAGTTTTACCATTGTATTAAATTCATATATTATTTAATCTGTCTATTACAAATTGAGTAAGCATGAGTAGGTAACAATCAGTGGTAAATTAGAAGCAAGCTAACAGGACTCTAAGCTATGAGTTAATTACCAAGATTTCACCAGGTATTGATTGACTTATTATACACCTGTGTGAAATGTTACATTTGGTTCAAACCATGCTAAGATATATGAACCTTTTTTATGTGTTATTAATGTAAAAACAATTGGCTATACTTTTGATTGTATTGTGCTAGTCCCTATTGTCTTTTCCATTTTTGCAGAGTCAAACTAGCAGCTCAAGGAAATTATTACAGAGCAAAAGAAAACCAATAAATGTATGCAACTAAAGTCTCCTATAATAAACTCTGCACTGCTTTAAATGTCTGATTGATTGTTAAGTGCCATGATTGCTCATACTCCTAGTGATGAGGTTTCTTATTTTACTGTTCTAGCTCTTGAACTACCCCATGATGTCAAGTACACAATTTAATGACTTTTGAACAAAAATAAATGAGATGGTGATTGTGTTAGCAGTAGTCTCAATTCCTTGCTGGGCATCAGGGACAAAGATGGTTATGATTAATAATTCACACTCCATATTTGAGCCCCATCACAGATGTGGCTTTCTCCAACCTTGTTCATCCCTCTATCTTAAAATGGTGGTCTCCACAACCCAGAACAGCAATGCTCTCCTGTAGATTAACACATTAATAGGGTCTCACTCTTTGTAGCAGGGTAGACCATATCCAGTGCCTAAGTGTCGATTGGCGTATGTAATGAGAAATGCACCGACATGATGTTTCAAGGCGAAGAATCTGGATTACATATCAGCTGCCCTCATATTAGAAAGGGCACTTAAAGCAGTAAGATGCCTTCAGTATATGCAGGAAAGAGGTAAGTGGTTATCAGCATGGGTTTCTGTCTTTTGTCTCATGATCCCCTGAGAGCTAGAGATGGGTTAGAAGTCAGTCTTCACCCCCACTTCTGAAGAAGCTATTTTCCAGGAGCTGATAATCAGTACAGGTACTTTATGAAACAAGTATGGACAACGGTACAACCATAATTTGTGCTACTTTTATACAGTGCATCCGGAAAGTATTCACAGTGCTTCACTTTTTCCACATTTTGTTACGTTACAGCCGTATTCCAAATT